>PVIR01019147.1:20800-32475 GCA_004026965.1 Petromus typicus
AATCCTCCTGCCTCTGCCTCCCGAGTGCTGGGATTACAGGCGTGAGCCACCACGCCCGGCACTGTGGTATGTGGTACTGGTTGCTGCTGGGTGTGGGTCTCCACACCCAGTATTGTTATGTGGTTACCGGGGAATCGAACCCGGGCCCTTACGCTTGCAAGACAGGCGCCGGAACCACTGAGCTAACTCCCCGGCCCTTTTTTTAGGTTTTTTGAGATAGGGTCTCGCTTTTGTAGTTCAGGCTGGCCCTGAGCTCAGCCTCCAACTCACATCACAGCAATCCTCCTGCCTCTACCTCCCAAATGCTGGGATTACAGGCGTGAGGCACCACACCCAGCACTGTGGTATGTGGTACTGGTTGCTGCTGGGCTGAGTCTCCATGCCCCGTATTGTTATGTGGTTACCGGGGATCGAACCCCGGGCCCTTGCAAGATAGGTGCCAGAACCACTGACCTAAATCCTTGGCCCTCTTTTTTTTTTTTTTTGAGACAGGGTCTCGCTTTGTAGTTCAGGCTGGCCCTGAGCTCAGCCTCAAACTCACATCACAGCAGTCCTCCTGCCTCTGCCTCCCGAGTGCTGGGATTACAGGCATGAGCCACCACCGGCACTGTGGTATGTGGTTCTGATTGCTGGTGGACGTGAGTCTCCATGCCTCATATTGTATGTGGTTGTGCGGGGTGGGTTGGGGTGTATTGAACCCGGCCCTTGCACCAGAACCACTGAGCTAAATCCCCGGCCATCCCCCTACTTTATTTGCAGTTCTGGGGACAGAACCCAGGACCTCATCCATGCTAGGCAAGTGCTGTACCACTGAGCTGCATTCCTGGTCCTGCCCACTACTTTGAATGTTCATATGTCCCAGTCTCTCCTTTTGGCCTTCTCCCCTGCCTGTCATACTGTACCTACTCTCCCTAGGTATACTAACATGTGTTCAGTGCAGAAGTAGAAAATACATGTGGCCTAAACATAGAGTTTATTAAACTAGCGAGAAGTAATGTTGATGTAAGCCAACCACAAAAGGATAAGTACCATGTGACCCCACTTCTGTGAAATGCCTGAGGGAGTCAGAGACAGACACAAAATGGGTGCAGTTGCCAGGAGCTAGAGCGACGATGGAGAGGAGGGAGTTTCTGTTTGACAGTTTGTTTTGGGGAAATGAAAAGGTTCTGGAGATGGATAATGCTGATGGTTCCACTGCAGTGTATATGTACTTAGTGCCACTGTAGTCAATACTTGTAAATAGTTAAAATGGTAAAATTTACACCTGCATTTGCCACAATCTTTTACATGAAGTCTTAAGAGTATAGTATATCTTGTTTTTGTTGTTTGTTTTGTTAATTCACCAACTTACCAATAGGCAGCTGTTTTTGCTTTTTTTTTGTTCAAGGCTCAGAGTGAACTCATAATGACCCTCCTGCCTCAGCTTCCAGAGTGCGAGGTTTACAGGTGTGCACCCCACCATGCTGGTCTAGGGACCTGTGTTTTCTGTTCTAACTAGAGTTCGGACACACCTAACTGTCCTTCATAGCCCCAGTGTTGCTGTGGCGTCGCATCTTTCTGTGCCGGGAGCCGGGTGAACAGAAGAGCATGTTGGTGTGAGGAAGACCTGGCTAGAGGCTGTCAGCAGACTCTGCCCACATCTTACTGACAGAGTGAGTGCGCGAACATGTGTGACCCGTTCCATCTGTTGGCTTATTACATTTCATTCCCCAGGGCTGAGGAAGGGACGTTTTGTTGAAGTGCATCTCATAACCTCCCACCCCTTACATCTAAACAAAATAGGTGTTTTGTTAGAGAGAAAGGTCAGGTATGTTGTTGTCCTCCTGTAATCCCTGCACTCAGGAGACTAGGCAAGAGGACTGCTCAGAGTTGGAACTGAATAGCGAGATCCTGTTTCCAAACAAGGGCCATGCAGTCGGCTAAGCCACAAACCTGGGAATCATCTGTGATCTACTCCTCTTACTTTTTTTTTAAATTTGGTGGCATCGAGGAGTAAACGCAGGACTTTGCACTACTAGCCAGGCAGCATGGTGCAAATGGAGCCACATGTTCTGCCCCTTTCCTTCTTATATTTAATCCCGCAGTTAAATCCTGTGGATTTTGACCATTTTGATGTTTCAGATCTGTCTTCTTTTATTGCCACCTGAAGTAAAGAACTTGTGATTTCTCATCTGTATTCCGAAGCTGCCAGTGGTCTCTGCCTTCGGTTTTTCCCTCTTCTGCTAGGTTGGTCATTCTAAAGCACACATCTGATCCCATCGCTTGCCCAGCCTTTACAGCCCTTCATGTTATCTCCTCCTCACCGCCCCAGCTCCTTCTCCACCGCTCACATCCCTGTATCATGCTGCATCCGAATTGTACCTGGGTCTGGCTAATAAAAAATACTATCTATAATTCTTTGTGCCTTTGCACACTCTATTCCCTGTCGTTTGTTCCCTCTTACAGTCAGGTTATGTCTTCTTCAAGTATCAGCTCAGGTGTGACCTGTAGATCATGCCTAGGAATCTTCCTTTACCTTGTGTCTTGATTAACTGCTGTAAGTTTTCTGTGCTGAAATATTACAGTATGTGTTAACTCCACTGTCAACCTCACCTTTTTTTTTCATGTTGGACTGGGGTTCCAATCCAGGGCCTTTGTACTAAGCTACATCTCCAGCCCTTTCTAATTCTTTTTAATTGTGTATATTGAGATTGGATCTTACTGAGTCACTAGTTGCCCCGGCTAGACTTTAGCCTCTGATCTTCCTGCCTCAGCCTCCCAGATTGTTGAGATATTGGGCATGGGCCACCACACTTGGCATCAACATGGTTTTGTAGTCCTTTGCTTACTAGTGTTTCCCACTAGGCTGAGTTTCACGAAGACAGAAGCTTTTCCCTCTTGTTTTCCTAGTTCACTTTACTCAATAAATGTTGGGTAAATCAGAAGTGATTTCTTGGCTTTGGGAGATCTTTGAGTCCAGTGGAGGGTGTTGAGATACTGATCCAGGAGTTTTTGTGTTAGGATTTCCATGCCCTTGAGACAGAAACTTGAAGTTTACAGATGTCACAAGCCAGCTGCACTAAGATAACTAGAGGAAAGTATTTTTGGGGGGAGGCAGATTCAGAGAGGGGAGGAATTATCTGCTACTGTCTTTAATTCTGTCTTGCATGTGTGCAGATGACTTCATCCCCCCACACTGGGAATTAAACCCAGGACTTTGCATTTTCCAGGGAGGTATGGCTCCCCTGAGCTACATCCCCAGCTCTATACCAAGAAATCTAGATACAGGTATACTCTGCTTCTTTTCCCCTTAAATTATGTTGTCTGTTCGGTTAGCTGTGCTACAAAATAGCATTCTTACTAGTGATATCTCAGTTTGAAAATTATCTGAAACCACAGCTGCTTTGGCTGCACCCTGCCTGGCAGCAGAGGTTTTGGGAGACTCTGGTCTTCTTTCCCTCAGACTCGGGTGATGTCAGATCAGAAGTCACTTCACAGTTGGCTCAGAACATGTCCCTAGTCAGTCACGAATCCAGTAGGAGAGTGTGACTGACTGGGCTGCGACTCAGAATGGCCTGGAGATTGAGTCAGGCATGTGCTTATGGCACAAACCAAGATGGTTGAGCAGCTGGCTCCCGCGGGGGCGCAGATGGTGGTGAGGGCAGGGAGTGGTCCTCAGGTGAGGATACCTTCAGAGGAGCTGTAAATCAGCCAGTCTGCTTGACGGAGCTCTTAGCATGCCCCACACCGGATGGCTTTGGAGCTCCTGTTATTTTTATATCTGATAACAGTTTCTGACTGAAATAGAATATCAGCCATCTTTGTTAGTAGAGATATTACTGTAACCCATTTTTCATCTTGAGCCATTCACCTTCGGTTTTAACTGCTATTCCTGGTCTCCAGCACCCCTTGGAGCCCTGGCATGCTGCCCTGTCAACACAGGAGTACCATCTGTGATGAGAGAGTAACTGCAGGCTATACAGAACATAGGGAAGCAGTACAGGGTTTACTTTTTTAAATTTAATTTTTTTTTTTTTTTTTACCATTTTGGTTCCTACACTTTTGTCTAGGAATGCATTGTGGTGAAAACCAGAATGGCGGTTATAGCCAAAGATTTGTGTTGAGAGCACAGAGCTGAAAGCTGCCACCATTGTGGTAAGGACATCATGCTGTCTAAGGGTAGAGAAGCACAGAAAGACAAGAGAAAAAAACAGTGTCTCCTGTGGAATGCTCATATAAGTCAAGACCTTGATGATAATAAAGAGTCATCATGGCCAGTGATTTCAGGCCCTGGGCCACCCAGCGGGAAGCATCATTGCTGCCGGACATTTAATCACGTATTTATCAGCTTCATTGTGTTACGAAGCGACATGAGGAAATTCCACCAATTTTAATCTTCTAGTCCCTTTTTGTTGTTCCTAAAGCAGTTCTGGAGTCAAATATGTGCGGAGAATGGCCAGAAAACAGAAACAGGCATAGCAGGAGTCAGCTTTTGTTTCTTTTCTTCTTCTTTTTTTGAGACAGGTCCCTGCTGTTTAGTTTAGGCTAGCCTTGAATTCATTGTATATCCCAGGCTGAGCTTGAACTTGACCTCTTGGTGATCCTGCTTCAGCTACCCAAGTGCTGTGATTACAGGAATGTTCCGCTGTGCCCAGCTGAGGGTCAGCTTTTGATGCAAGAGTTCAGCAGGATGGCTTACAGAAGCAAATGAAAGGATAGTATGAACATGTTCTGGGCAAGGGATGTGCTGGTTCATACTTCTTTCAAACACTGCTATATTTTCATTGGTCATTTCTTTTCCTTTCCCCCTCGTATCCAGGGGCCTTGGTACAGAGCTGTATCTCCACCCCTTTTTAAGACTTTTTTCTTTTTGAGACTGTCTCACCATGCATGCAGTTGAGGCTGGCTTGGTTAGCCCTACAGTCCTCCGCTCTACCAGCTGAGCTATCGAAGGGAGCACAGTTGAGGCTGGCTTGGAACTCACTAGGTAGCCCAGGCTGTCCCTGAACTTAAGTCAGTCTTCCTGTCTCAGCCTTCCAAGTTGGGTTATAGGTATAGGTATGCACCACCATATCTGTTCTTTTTTTTTCTTTTGAGATAGGGTCTTGCTAAGTTACCAAGTTACCTGTGGGCTGGGCTCTAAGCTGGTATCCATCTGCCTTAGCCTCCCACAGTGCTGGGATAACAGGTGTATTCCTGGCTTATTGGTGTTCATTTAATTATAATAGTTCCAGTAACAAAGGACAACAAGATAGATGTATAGTGTAAATCCCATTCAGAATCTGGGCCATTCTCTGATACCAGACCTTTAAACCAAAGACTGGGGCTTTAGCTCCTTGTTCCTGGTGCCTGCCTCTCAAGGGCAAGGTTCTGTGTTCAATACCTGGTACCAAGAAAACAAACAAAAAAAGCAAACTCACCTGGGGCTGAAGGAAAGGCCGCCTGAGGAGGAGGCAGGACAGAAACGAGGGGATCTTGGGGAGGTGGCATTTCTGTGAAGTGATGGTAGCAGAACCAGAAGTCTGAGTGTCAGTTATTAACGTAGGTGCCGTTTGACCTTTAGCTTGGACAGGATCTCCCCACCTTGTGGCCTTACGGGACCTCAGCAGTCTCAGCAGCCGGGTGGAGGCCAGGTCAAGGCTGGAAAGGCAGGGAGCAGGGCTAGTGGGCAGCTTGGCGAAGGTTCAAGCCCCAAGGTGGAGCCACAGCTTCTCCCTGGAGTGAGCCCTGTGGGTCAGGGGCAGGGCTCATCCGGGGATCCTACCAGGAGTGCCACGCCTGGCTCATTAGTGGATGTCTGTGGATGCCTTTGAAGATGAAACACTCTATAACCACTCATTGTTTCTGTGTTTTGAACAAACTAGTACTTTGGTCTTCAGGGAGTGTGGATCTGGCTTCTTTGCACTAGTCTGGAATTCACTGCAAACTGAGTAGGAAAAACAAAACAAAAACAAGCCTGAAGAAATTTCTGAAAAACAACTAAACTCCCACCAAACCCCCTGGTTTGGCTTATAAGCAGCGTTTCTCCCCATCCACCGTTCACATTCTTGAGTTTGGGTGCACTCTGTCCTGACCTGTTCCTTTGCCTTCTGGGTTTGGGGCTGTGAGTCTCTGGTTCCCAGACTGGAGCTGCCAGCAGCTGGCAGATGGCAGTTGCTGAAGAGCTGACGCACGCCTCCCTCAGGCAGAGAACTGGCTGGCTTGAGTGGCTGGACCCGCATTTCATGGTGGTTTCAAGGATGCATTTCAGTGGCTGCCCTCTGCCGTAGAGGAGGGAGGGCAGGAGAGGGGCCCCGTTAGTGTGTTTCTGTCTCTTGGGAGCAGTGGCTGTCAGATAAGTATTTTGTATCTTTACCATGGTTCTTACTGCCCCCTCCGTTGTCTCAGTGGGCATTTGTTAAGTGCCTGTATGTACCAGATGTAAACGTCCAATTTGAGTGAGCTGTGAATCCTTCTGGGGAACTTTTCTCACCAGACATTGGTTCAGCTGTTTACTATCAGGCACTATTTTATGTGTGTTAGGCACTATTCTAACTAACTACAGTAATATCTCAGTTCATAAATGCTTCTGTTCTCAAACAATTCGGTTCTCAAAAGTGTTTGGAAAATTTTGCTTCTGTTGACAAATTCCATGTCAGGTAACAGGCATGATGTGGTCATCTTCCCACACAAACCCACTTATTTCCCCCAAAATGTAAAACTGAGGTACCAGTGGTGAGCCAGTACTGTATTAGGGACACAGCAGCGTACAGAACATATGAGAAGCTGACATAAGGGGAAAAAGTACAGCAGGAAGTCAATATGTGGGCTGAGGATGTAGCCCAGTAGTGCCGTGCCTGCCTAGCAAGCCCAAGGTCCTGAATTCATTCTCTGGTACTGTAAGAAAAAAAAAGTCATTAATGTGTCAGATGGTGCTTTCTTTTGTTTTGTTTTTTTGAGACAGGGTCTTGCTATATAGTTCAGGCCTTAAACTTACTGTGTAGCCTAAGCTGGCCTCAAACTCACAGTGATCTTTTTGCCTCAGTCTCCTGAATGCTGGCATTACAAGCATGAGGCACTATACCTAGCTATCATAAATGGTGGAGGTTTTCTGTTTTTGTACTGGGGATTGAACTCAAGCCCTTTACACTGATCTGCATCTTCAGCTCTCCTTTTTTATTTTGAAACTGGATAGCCCTATTTCCTAAGTTGCTCAGGCTGGAAACATGGCAGTTCTGCCTCAGCCTCCCAGAAGGCTGGAATGATAGCTGTCCTCCATGACACCTGGCTTGGTGTAAATGGTATGAAGAAAACTAAAAGTGAGTAAATGGAGCAAGACGTGATAGTTGTGTTATATGGGTCATTAAGGCCTTTGTGGTGAGTAAAATTGGAACAAATATCTGAAGGAAGTGAGATTGTCCGTGGAAGTTAGCTGGTAGAGGAGCATTCCAGGCAGGAAAACGTGGACAAGTTGCAGTGGAGTAAACAAAGAGAGCACGGCAAGAGATCTTAGGAGAGACGGAGGAGAGTGTAGTTCTTATAGTACCTGTAAGCCGTGACATGGACTTGGGGTTTTCCTGAAAGGAAGCTTCAGAATCAAGAAATACTTGTTTGCTTTTGGCAGTGTTGGAGATTATATGTGCTAGGCAAGCAGTACATCCTAAGCCCCTTTTTAAAATTTTATTTTCAAGACAATTGTCTTGCAGGTGGCCAGGGATTTAGCTCAGTGATTCCAGCATCTGCCTGGCAAGTGCAAGGTCCCAAGTTCAGTCTCCAATATCACATATCACAGTCAGGTGTGATGGCTCACACCTGTAATCCCAGCACTCTGGGAGGCAGAGGCAGGAGGATTACTGTGAGTTCGAGGCTGGCCTGGGCTGCATAGTGAGTTCAGGGTCGGCCTGAACTACAAAGTGAGACCCTGTCTCAAAGAAAAAAAAACATGTCTTGTAAAATTGAGTAGACTGATTTCAGACTTTTCGATCCTCCTGTTTTAGCCCCTCAAGTAGCTGGGATTGCAAACTTGCAGCACTACGTTTTTAAAGAAGAGGTTGGAATATACCTGATTTTGGTTTTAAAATCACTAGCTGCTATGTGGGGAACAGGGTACAAGTTGACTATGCCATTGCAGGTGACCAGCTCTCCCTGATGGGCCACAGAGAGTTTGGGCTCAGCCTGGCTGAGGAAAGGGTCCCCTCTCCACCCTACCTCCCCGCTCCTAAGGTACCACAGTGTGGACAGGCACACTTCAGCACCAGGTAGTTTGCAGAGTATGAAAAATCAGCCTGTCATGGAAGATGTGTTCTCTTACCTTTTTTTGGAGATAGGGTTTTGCTTTGTAGTTGGCTGGCCCTGAACTCATTGTGTAGCCCAGGTGAGCTTCAAACCCACAGCAATCCTCCTGCCTCTGCCCCTCAGTGCTGGGATCACAGGCATGAGGCACCACACCCACCACTGTGATATTTGGTACTAATTGCTGATGGGTGTGAGTCACCACAGGCAGTATTATTGTATGTGATTATCAGAGATTGAATTTGGGACCTTGTGTTTGCAAGGCAGGTGCTGGAACCACTGAGCTCAATCCCTGGTCCCCTTTTTTACTTTCTCCTCTTTTATACTGGAAGAAAGGTGGAACTGTAGATAACAGGCCAGGAGAAACAGTCCCTTGATTAGAAAGGAGAGCATAAATCTGGGGACCTGGCAAGCCTAGACTTTGTTAGGAGTCATAGAGAGCCACGCCTCATTCCATGCCTCCTTCTTCCACCTTTTCTAGAAATCTCAGGGTAAGGCTGGGGGAGGGAGGGGCATCAGGCACCCTGGGGTGTAGTATAGAATGGCAAAACTGAAGGGACTTTAGAAATCACCCAGCTGAACCTTCTCAGTTTACAGGTGCAGGTCTGGAGAGATAAAGTCACTTTCCCAGAGTCAATACAGTAGATTCCAGATAGCAGGAATCCTGAGTATTCCTGCTTTGTCTCTGCTCCCAATGGCTCAGGATGTGCCTAAGTGGTTCTTGGTATTTGTAGTCCCCTCCGGCTCTGACTTGTCATCAGTGAACTCCAGCTATGATTTAAGTTCCACTTACATGAACTGAGAAGCAAATGGTGGTAATGAGTTTGTGTTTCCTTTGCTCAGGATCAAGTCCTCCGTATCAGGGACCAGGCTAACGCCAGACTGCCACTGCCTCTTCGTGGGCCCCACTGTCCTTAGAGAGCAGCTGCTGTGATTGATCATGGGCAATATCTTTGGAAACCTTCTCAAGAGCTTGATTGGGAAGAAGGAGATGCGGATCCTGATGGTGGGCTTGGATGCTGCTGGGAAGACCACTATCCTGTACAAGCTGAAACTAGGGGAGATTGTCACCACCATCCCCACCATCGGTAAGGGTAGAGCTTGTATGTGGACTTCCTCAGCTGGTAGCTGAGGCATGGCAGGGGGATTATTCCTAGATCCCCTGCCTGGCCACTTCTCCCTGTGCAAGTCCATGCAATTTGTAGGCCTCAGAGAAGATGACTGTTTAGCTTAGGCCTGCCGTTTGCCCACCCTGGTCCTCCTTGATGGAAGAACTTGTGCAGCCTGGCACTGCACTCCCACCCTCAGGCACTAGAGTTGGTTTGTTCTGTGTTCTTTGGAAAGCAGGTAAAGGGCTTTGGTGTTCATGCCAGAGGCCCTGAAGTGCTGTGGATCATTGGCCAATCCAGTCTCTGACCTGCCTGTGGGAGGCAGCACATTTGCCATGTGGATCAGGACTCTGGATCATCATCCACAGTGTGGTCTGCGTTTGGAGCTTCAGAACTGTGGCTTGCTTCTCATTCTCCATTTTCTCTCAGCTGAGCCGGACTCTGGTGATGAGGGTACCAGAGTGAGGCTGAGTCATGTCTTAGGGAAGAGAACCAGTGTCTGAGGAAGCAGTGGGGAAGGTTAGCTCACATTACCCAGCCAGGTCTGGACTTCCTGACCAGACTCCTGGTCTTTGACTTTGGTCCTGAGGACAACTTAGCTTTCCTTTCTAGTGTCATGACCTGTTGCTTTTCTTCTTTTTTTTTTCCTCCCAAAGGGTTTAATGTGGAAACAGTAGAATATAAGAATATCAGCTTCACAGTGTGGGATGTAGGCGGCCAGGACAAGATTCGGCCCCTCTGGAGGCACTACTTCCAGAACACTCAAGGTATGGCCGATGCTTCTAGGATTGGCGTGGATCGTGTAGGGATGAGTGGAGGGTGACTGTCTTCTTGATTGTAGGTAGCCAACTCTTGCGCTGCTATAGCTTCCAGGGATGGTAAAAAGGAAGAAAGAATGCAGCTTTCTGAACAGTGTAAGGAGGGTATACTCTTTTCATGGAGAAGAGGCTGACTGTCATCTCTACAGCCATGTTCTGCTTCCCTAGGCTTGATATTTGTAGTGGACAGTAATGATCGGGAGCGAGTAAACGAGGCCCGGGAAGAGCTGATGAGGATGCTGGCAGAGGATGAGCTCAGGGATGCTGTGCTGCTTGTCTTTGCAAACAAACAGGTAAGACTTCTGCTTACCCCTGCATTTGGGAGAGGCCAGCCCGAGTGTGGAAATCATGGGGCCGTGATTGCTGTTTGGCCTGCGTAAACCACCTCTCACCTTCCTGTGAACCCATGTAGTATTTGGCTTTCAGTGGTAGTGGAATGACTGTGTAGTCTTGGGTCTGGGGGTCTAGGATGACCCAGGCCAGAACAGATCCCTTGGTTCTCATCCTGGGTTTCCTACAATGGAGAAGGAGGGAAAAGTGCTGGAACACATCTGTCTGGTGGAGGGTTGCTCTACACGCCTTCGGAACCTCTTCAGGCTCCTTTGTGCATGTCTCCCTCGTCCTCCAGGATCTGCCGAACGCTATGAATGCTGCCGAGATCACGGACAAGCTGGGCCTGCATTCCCTGCGTCATCGCAACTGGTACATTCAGGCCACCTGTGCCACCAGTGGGGATGGGCTGTATGAAGGCCTGGACTGGCTGGCCAATCAGCTCAAAAACAAGAAGTGAGAGCCAGACAGCCCTGTGCAACCACCCTACCCACCCCTGACATACCTATTGTCTCCCTGCCCCAGCCCTACCTTTTTCCACTGCAAGTGTGGCCAGGGCCCTGGATGTCATGTCCGCATGCCCAGCAAGAGCCTTGCCTCCCCTGCCTCCCCTTCTCCCCTTTCCATAGACATGACCAGTCCCCAATTGCTGTCCTGATGATGAATCATTCCAATTTACTGGATTTAAAACAAAAACGAGGTTGTTATGGTTTCATGGAGTAGCACCCCTCTTTCTCTCTCACCCTCTGGTTTTGGGAGGAGGGGTGGGATATTCTGTGTTTGCTTCATTGGCGCTGGTTGTTGTGCTCTTGGCACCTGAGTCCGCCACAGGCCCCTCTCCTGTTTCCTGTCTTCCTTTTCTTTGACACCCTCTCCTGTTGTACATGGAAACTGCACGGCCCTCTCTGTGTGTGCGTGCATGTGTGCGCCTGTATATATATATGTATAGAGAGAGCTATATACATGGGGGCCAGGGACAATGGGGAGGGGTGGAGTGCAGCTCAGGGCTCACAGCCGGGACACTGCCCACTGGAGCCCGTCGCCTGCTCCGTCCATGGTGGTGAGGGAAAGGGAAGCAGGTGAGAGGGTTTTGTGTAGGCAGGACTGCCCTCCTGTCCTGTCTGCAGGTGAGTGTTCCTGGATGGCAGGAAAGATGATGGATTCCCTA
>PVIR01019148.1:0-32181 GCA_004026965.1 Petromus typicus
GGTCCTTGCGCTTGCGAGACAGGCGCCGGCCCAAAAAACGTTTTGTTTTTAAGCAGAATGGAATGCACAAATCCCTCCTGGCCAAAGACAGGGCTTCTCCACGTATATCTGACTCTGCACCATGATTCTTTTCAGAAAGGGCCTTGGCAAGGGGCCAGGGATTTAGCTCAGTGGCACCGCCATCTGCCTTGCAAGCACAAGGTCATGAGTTTAATCCCTGGTACTGCAAACAAAAACAAAAAACAATAACCCAGAGAGGGCTTGGTGTCTGTCATGGTCACCTACGGCAACAGGCGAGTGATGGACAAGAACCATCTCAAGCAACTGTTCACCCAACAACTCTGCCTCTGTGGGCTGATCACAGCCCCCCACCCCCCCACCTCAGGACCCCAGCAAAGTAGGCAGGCCACGCTAGGTGAAGGAAAAGCACACTCACAAAGGCTGTTCAGCTCTGGGACGCGGCCTCACCACCACCCTGCAGGCTTTCACATCTAGATATAAGCCAGCAAAAGTAAACATGTCCTCAAGAACTACTCTCTGGAAATAAGACCGAGTCTCTGAAGTACCCTAGAAGAGAAGCTCACCGTAGAACAACTTCCTGTCCAGCAGAAAAAGCTTAAGGAATGAAATACATACAGCCCAAAGCCCAGGCAGGGCCAGGAGAGCAGGCTCCCAGCAGGGGCTGCAAACAAATAGTGGAGAATGGGAGAAATGTGACAGAACAACAAACAGATCCGGTGTGGACTGGGCAGGGAGCCCTCAGGGACCAAGCAGGCGCAGCAGGGCAGGTAACGCAGGTAAGGGAAAGCTGCTCAGCCATCTCCTGCACCAAACTAGATGCCCTGAACCCTCAGACTAGTGTCTTCCAGGCTTCCCAAACCTCTCCTACAGCTGGTAGGAGAGAAACTCTACCAAAAGCTGTTGGCTCTACATGCATGACTGGGCGGCAACAGCCAGGCCTTGAGTCCTTCCTTGAAGAAGCCATCCTGCCTCTCCTGCTCACTGCAGCTGCAGTCATTCAGACTGCGAACAAGGAAGAACACCACCCCAAGGGCAGGCCCAGGAGCAGCAGTGAAAGGCCTGTGGACTGGTGCAGGACACTATGCCCCTTGCCTGGTGCTCCCCTTCCTCTAAGGCCAAAGTTTTCCACCCTTCCGAAACATCCTTATTTTGCAAATTATTTACTCTGAAACTCCAGGAGGAGCTAATCTCCCTCCACTTTAGAAATGCAGATATGAGGTCCAGATAGGTGAGTCACAATCTAAATCCCTATCCTTAAGCAGTGGTCTTACCATTGTTGGTGCCAGGTGACAGAAGTTAGAAAGCTGAGGTTCACTGGGTGTGGTGACTCACGCCTGCAATCTCAGCACTCGGGAGGCCGAGGGAGGAGGACTGCTGTGAGTTCGAGCCTTGCCTGGGCTACATAGGGAGTTCAGGGCCAGCCTGATCTATAAAGCTAGAACTTGTCTCAACCCTGCCTCCAAAAGCGCTGAGGTTCAGTACTCTGCCTGACTGTGAGGACCTTTCAGCTGCAGGCCTATTAACCTCCACTTCCATGAGGAAGAGGTCAGACACCTACTGTCTGAATTCCTCCCTTGGTCTTCACTCTAAACTGATGCCCTTCCCTGCCAACTCCCATCTGTTACCCCCACCCTGGGCTCCTGGGACTTCTACTGTCTTTGGACACGTCTGTGCCCAATATCACCTGTCCTTGTTTCTCCTGCGGGAGACAGCACAGGGCTGGCAAGGCAAACCTCTGCGGAGCCCAGCTTGGCCTGGCTGCGGACCGTAGGATGGCGTGCAGCGCGGGCCTGCCCTGCACATGGTTCAGTCCTGCGGCCTGTATCGTGGCTCCAGTTAGTCCCAGTGGCCCAGGTCCCGCCAGAGCAGGTTGGGGCGGCGCCTGACACCCAGAGGATGGGGCATATGGGTAGAGGGTCTAGGGCGGGGTCAGGGCTGCAGGAGCCCGGCGGGGGCCGCCAAGGCCTCTGCCACCTGTTCACCATAAGAGTGAGCCGCCAGCCCTCTGTCACCGTCAGCATCCCGCCCGACCCCGGCCTCCGCTGCTGCCCTAGACTGGCCGGCTCACCCGTCGGGCCTTCTCCCACAGCTGGTTCAGCTTCTCCATGCGGAACTCCTCCCCTGGCTCGCGCGACGCGGGCGGCAGCGGCTCATTCTTCTCACGCGAGTACTTGCCGCCGTGACTAGCCGCCGGCCCAGGCCCGAGAAGCATAAGCAGCAGCAGCAGCATCGCAACAGTAGGGACGGAGGCAACCACCTTGCGCGACGCCATCTTCCTCTGCCGCAAGCCCCGCCTGCCGTGCAGTACAGCCGGCGGATGGGCCCGCCCACCGCCCGGGTCTTCGCGCTCCGGCCCGCCTCTCGATCACGCCCGCCCGCCCAGGGACACGCCCATGTCCCCCAGGTCCCGCCCACATCCCGCCCTCAGGGCTTCTCGCCGCACCTCTTCCTTTGCCTCCCCTGCAGGTCTAAGCAGCCCACAGTACTAGGCGATGGTGAAGGCGCGCGGGGCATATCTTAGGGAACCCGCAGCCGGACTGGAGGACTGGTCCTAGGGGAGCGGGAGAGTTCCCAAGTGCACTAGCGCCGGACCTGCGGGGCCCGCAGAAGCCCTAGATGGCTCTGCTAGACCGCAGAGGCACAACAGGGTTTCGGCCCGCAAGAACAAGGGGGCCATCTGTAGACGATGGCCTGGAAGGCAGCAAGAAGGACAGAAGAGGGACTGGGCATTGTCGAGCCATCAGCAATGATTTGTTTACTTTTCAACCATATTGTTTTTCTGGAAAGGGTTTAAGGCGCCTGGCGTCAGGGTGACCAGCTCTCTGTGACCTGCCAGTGTCTCTTCCGTTTATCTGGTTGTTTCCTTGTCCCCGAAGAGGTAACTTCAGTCCGTTTCTCTGGAGCACAGGACCAATGTCTGCCTCATTAGGGGTCATGTGACCGGTTGGCCAAGACCCAGCCGAGGCTGTGCTCCTGTCCCACACAGCTCAGCCAGGTGTTAACTGGGAGCAGGTAGGCACTGGACAGAGATTCAGAGATCTGGGCTTCCACACCTGCTTCCTATGCAAAAGGGACAAGCACCCGCGGCTAGGACTGACCGGTCAGCCAGTGGCCTCTGCTGCAGTCCGCTGTCTCTAGCCAGTCCCTTGGGCACACTCACGTGGGGGAGCCTGGGAGTGGTGTAAAGCGCCCCCAAGTGGAGCAGGTGTGGGAGCATGCACAGCGGGCCAGTGTGCTCAGGCTGCTGTAGAGCTAATTCCCGGAGCGAGAAGGGTGCCATACCAAAAGCTTCTCAAATCTCTCTCTTCTTATTAGTAGCAGGCAGCTGAGGAGCCCTAGTGCTCGAAGGGAGGCTCCTGATTTGAAAGACAGACTCTCAGCTTCAGCACCATCTTCTTAGAAACCAGTGGAGGAAGAAGGTGCAGGCTGCAGCAGGGGGAAGGTGAGGCCGGAGTTGGTGCAAACTAGCTGTGACGGTGGAGGGCAGAGAAGCTGACAGGAGGAGTGCTGGAGGCCAGGGACATTGTGCAAGTTGTCCACTGTGTGCAGTTGCTCACTGCCTAGAATGTGTCTCAAGGGACTGGGACCTCTGTGGCCATTCGATAGCCAAGATCAACTCTGAGGGCTTGTCTTGCTAAAGCACTGTCCTTTGCCCTGGACCTGCGGCATTCTGGATGAGTCCTGTTCTCAACTGTGTGTGCAGTAAATCATCTCTTCTTCTGTGTCAGATGGGAAAGAGAGACGAGAGAAGAGTGGGAGAGGAAGAGAGGCTGAGACACACAGCAGCTAAAAAGTCACTGGCAAAACCAGGAACTACAGCTGGACGTGATGGCTCACACCTGTCATCTCAGTGGTTGGGAGGCTAAGACTGGAGGATTGCTGTGATTTTGAGGCCAGCCAGGGTTACATTGTGAGTTTGAGGCTGGCCTGGACTACATAGTGAGACCCTGTTTCAAAATACCAAAATGTAAAAAAAAATCTAGAAACTATGTAGGGAGGGTCTGCGGTGTCTGGGTAGACCCTCGGTCTGATCTCCAGCACTGCAAACAAAAATAAAAGACCAAGGGCTGGGGATGCAGCTCAGGGAGGGATGGACAGGTGGGTGTTCAGATGAATGGAGGGCTAGGTGGGTAAGTCAAGGGATGGCTGGCTGGATGAGTAGATAGAGAATAGGTGGATGGAAGATGATATATGTATGGATGGATCTATCCCCAGACAGATGGGTGTCTGGATGAATGGGTAGGTGAGCAGGTGGGGGTGGGAGTGCATGACAAAGTCCTCCCTTGTTCCCAGCCCTGTCATAGAATATACTGCCTCTTCTCAAAACTAAGGTGCAAAGCTGGGCACCCATGCCTGTAATCCCAGTACTTGGGATGCTGAGGCAGGAGGATTGCTGCAAGTTTGAGGCCAGCCTGGGATACATAGTAGCCAATCCTGCACTACCAAATGAGACCCTGTCTCATAAAACCACACACACAAACACATCCCCCAAAACCCTAAGGTGATACAAGGTAAGAGTGGGGCAGAGACACAGATGTAGAGCTGGTCTAGCTGGTGGTCCTGCTGCTGAAGGGGGCTGAGGCCAGGGAGAGTAGGTTCAGCTCCGGGAGCCCCTGCTTGCTCTATTTCTGCAGATGTGGGCACTGTGGCCTCCAAGAAGCTGGGCTGGGCCTGGAGCCTTCTTCTGGGTGCTTGGCTATGGTGGTCATGGCGACCATGCCCCTTGTCATCAGAGCCCCCGCTGTCCTGGAATCCAGGGCCCAGATCCTGGCAGGCCCTTGTGGGGATGGGATGGTACCCAGTGCCTCTCCCTATTCAGGGCCATTAACTTGTCTGTTCTGAACTCCTACTCAGTGATTCCGACATGAAGCTCCCACCAGGCTAACTTGACACAGAACAGCAATTACTGAAAACACTTCGGAAATAGTTGACGTTTTGGAAGAGTCATCTCCTCTGCTTCAGCTGCCTCCGTGAGAGCTGGATTGAAGTCTCTTCTGTGGGAGTAGAACCTCCACTTGCAGTTTAAGGGGCCCAGGCCCAGCCTTGCCACAGCTCAGGGTAGAGAACCAGGGTCCTTGGTGCCTGCAGGTGCTGCCCTGGGTGCTGCCACCTGGCCAACCAGTTGGTCTGGGAAGGGGCTGCAATGGCTTCTGGTGTGAGTGACCCAGGTAGCACTGCAAGTCCATTTTTTGAGGGGTGATGCGGGTGATGCTGTGACTCGGGCAGGGTGGAAGGCAGGCAGGTGGAGGCTCTGGGTATTGCCCCATCTTACAGGGGAGGAAATGAGGCTGCAGGGGAGAAGTCACTTGTCCAAGGTTCTGAGGGTCCACCCCCGAGGGCCAGCTGGCTGTCTGTCGAGCTTCTCTGGGCTGGGCTGTGAGGTGTGTGGACCACCCCTCCCGCTCAGGTCCCAGTTTATGTTCCCTTTCCTCTTTTCCTTCCTTCCCTTCTTTATTTCTTCTTTCCTGGTTTTTGTTTATTTGTTTGCCTGTTTATTTTTTGAGACAAGGTCTTGCTGTGCAGCCTAGGCGGGCCTTGAATTCACTACAGTCCTCTTGCCTCCAAGGTCCTGGGTTACAGGTTTGGGCCACTATGTCTGACTAGATCCTCTCCTGCCTTTTCCCTTTCCTTCTTTCAGGCAGTACCAGGGCCTTCTTGCTGTGCCACTGTACGTTCCTAGCCCAATATTTAATTAATTAATTAATTAATTTAGCTTTTTTGAGAAAGGTTCTCACTTTGTAGTTCAGGCTGGCCTTGAACTCACTATGTAGCCCAGTCCAGCCTCGAACTCACAGAAATCCTCCTGCCTTTGCCTTCTGAGTGCTGGGATTATAGGCATGAGCCACCATGCCTGGCATTATGGTGTGTGGTACTGGGGATAAAACTAGGGACCTTGCCCTTGCCAGACAAACACTGGAACCACTGAGCTAAATCTCTGGCCTTCCAGCCCTATGTTATACTTAACAATTTTGAGACAGACAGGGTCTTACTAAACTCCTAAATTGCTGAGGCTGGGTGAGGACCTTTAAATCCCCTGCTGCAGCCTCTCAGGTGGCTGTGGCCCCATATCGGGTTTAGATCCCTGTTTTCTAAGGCTGTTTCTGTCAATCATTTACTTACTGCTAGATGTTCTGAGCACTCAGCATGTGCTGGGAGGTGCTAGAGAAGATGGGGCCACTGCCCTGTGCTCACTAGCTGGGGTGCACAACCCCATGACTCGCTCACTGTGTGCTTCTAGCTAGTCTGTCTTGTGTGGAGATGCTGCCCTCCCAGGACTACCCAGGGCCACCTGTGGCCACCTTGATGTGGAGTGGGAGGATGTCACTCTCAATGTGCTGGATGTCAGAAATGCCAGATTCCTATTCCCCCACGTCCAAGAATGAACCTTAAGAAACAGCAGAGGTTAGGAAGAAGAAAATTGGGCCAGGGATGTAGCTGAGCAGCACAACAACTACCTGGAAAACAAGAGGCCCTGAGTCAAATTCCTGGTAGAAAAAAAACAGTAGGAAATTTTCCTGGGGACTAGAAATGTGGAATAAGAAAAGCTCCTGGGAGATAGGACAGGTCCTGAATGGGTTGTCAGTGAGCCCACTTCACAAAGGAAGATTTTTTATTGTTTGGTTGGTTTTTTTTTTTTTTTTTTGAGACAGGGTCTCACTTTGTAGTTCAAGCTGCCCTGAATTTACTGTGTAGCCCAGGCCAGCCTCGAACTCACAGCAATCCTCCTGTCTCTGCCTCCCGAGTGCTGGGATTACTGGTGTGAGCCACCTATCTGCCCTCAAAGGAAGTCTTGTAGAGGAAAATCAGCAGCCGTGGGCACAATGTGGGTATATCTATAATTAACCAATGAGATTGTAACTATAGTCACTGAGTAATACTGACCCAATAGTAACAAAGGCATTTGAATGATATCATTAATCTTGGTCCTTAATCTGCAATTTTATCTGAGTCTCGGTGGGTGGACAGAACCACCCTCAGTGAGATAAGGGATATCTACACCCAGGCCCAGAAAGGTCAGACTCATCATCTCTGTAGGGTAGAATGCAAATCTGGCCACTGAGACTTTATTCTTCCTCAGAAGCGCCACTGCCGCAGCTCCCCGGGGTCCTCCTCCTGGGCATTGGCTTCCAGTCCAGCCTGTTTGACTGTAGCAGGCTGTGGTCATCTGTGGCCAGTGCTCGGGAGGCTGATGCAGGATCGCCTGGGGTTCAAGGCCTGCTTGGGCTACATAAAGTGTGGTGGTGTCACTAATGACTGGGAGCTCATCTTCCTAATGCAGGGCCTGCTCTAATGGAAGCCTGGAGGGACTAGAGTGACATGGTGGAAGCGACAGGAGCCAAAGGCATTTCGGAAGTAGAGTCAGTGTGGGACAAGAATTAAAGACTCATCCCTGCTGCAGTGCAAGTGCAGGTCTCCCAGTAGTGAAGTTCCTGGGACATCTGCCTGGGTTCTGGGCTGGATGCTCCCGGGAGGAGGAGCGCAGTGATGACACCTCTGAGAGAGGGAAGTCAGGGCAGCGCCTTGAAGGGTGTTGCTGGGGAGTACTTGGAGACCACTCTTCATGCTCAGAGCTCCCCAGCACTGCTGTGTGGAGACATCAGGTAAGACATCTGCCCAGGGTCACAGAGGTGCCAGGCGGAAAGTTGGATTCTCATCTTGCCACTGTCCATCATGGCAAGTCACCTGAAAGAGCCCAGCAGATTGGTGGACACAGTTCTGGGGGGGCCCTGGGTGACTGACATGGAGGCCAGCAAATAGAAGGGGAAGCTTCACCCTGGATGTTGATGGCAATAACCAATAGAGTTGTGCTGGGTGGGATAAATGGGGAAAAGGAGGAGGAAGTGTCTTCATTTTATTTATTTATTTATTTATTTATTTATTTATTTATTAGCTAGGGGCTTGCTGCGTAGGCCAGGCTGTCCTCATAGTCACAGACGTCCTGTCTCAGCCTCCTGAGTGCTGGGATTACAGGCGTGCACCACCATGCCCGGCAAGCGCTCTCATTTTGGAAGAGCTGAACTCTGTGCTATTGTCATTGAACATAGGGGATGGCAGGCTTCACCCCCCTGTAAAATGGTCATGAATATGCTCTTTAATTCCAAGCTACATGTTGACAAAATGCAAAAACTCAGCAAACAGGCAGCTGATGCAGGTGCCACCTCTGTCCTACAAAAGCCTGCTGTCTTGGAGCAGATGGAGCACAGGCTGGAATGTTCCCAACACAGAGATAACCCCTACACTGCACAGCATCTTCTTCGAAGAGTTATGTCACCTGATGACACATACACCTGCCTCGATCGCTGCTTGGACCTTGACCACAAACACTTGCTCTGACCCCTACTGTGTAGGCTAGACCTCCCCCCCAGTGTCCTACAGAGCTTCCTGCCTTTTCTTGCTCAGGGCTATGGCCTCATGCCTGCTGTTGGTGCCCTCTGCCTGTGTGAATAGCGTCTGTACCTCTGTGTTGTCACTGGCCTGCTCGGGTGGTTTCATCTCTCCGCACCGTTTATCACAGCCACCATCTTCTTCAACCTGCAGTGTACTTGAAAGGGCAACTCTTCAGGGAGCGTCCTGGCCTTGACTGTGGACTGGAGCTGTGTCTTTGGTCCCTCTTGCTCTATGGCTTCCTCTTCTTGGGCTGATCGGCTGCTGTACCCTGCGCTGTCTGTGTGCAGTCAGCCCCTGCAGGCTCCACCTCTGCCCTGCGGCCTCCCTAGCATAAGCAGACCTCTGTTTTCCACTGACCCTTGTCAGTCTGCATCCAGAGGACCAGGGTGGCGCCCAGGCCCAGGAGGGGCTGCCCCTGGGAGTGCCCTGTCCAAGGATCACCTCTTCTCGACTGGAGACATGCAAGGTGGAGGGGCCTTGGATCCAGCCCAAAGTGATACCTTGGGGACAGTAGAGATGTCTGGCTCCTGACCTAAGGGATGCCTGCTACACATCATTGTAACAGCAATGTGTAGTGAGATGTGATACATACTCATGTAATGGCAATGTGTAGTGAGATGTGATACACAGAAAAGTGTGACAGGTGCGTGTACACTGGCACTAGTTATGGGGCATGTGTCTGGCTGGCTGCAAGCCAGGTGGCACTGAGGAACACATGGCACCAGTGAGCCTCCTTCTTACTCTCCTGTTCATTGTCATCATTTCCTCAGGGTTCTTCAGTTTAACATGTGATTGAAACCCAGACCGTGCCCTTTGCTGGGGCCTTAGAGCGATGGCTCATCTGGCTTTTGTTCCTTGGCTCTGGTCTCCTCTGTCGGTGTGCTAGTGAGACTCTGCCATGTGCGTTTCTGGTGGCTGCGCCCTCCCGCTGTGTCATTCCACTGCGTGGACACCCTGTCTCCTGAAGATGAGGAACTCGGCCCGTTCCTGAGTTTCAAGCCTTGTCAAAGTGCTGCTGAGAATGGTGCCCAGGACTTGGGCCCTTTGCAGTGTTTGTCTGCCAAGAGCGGGGTTGTAGGTTGCTCCTCTCAGCCCCGCCGTGGCTCAGCGCTGCTGTGATGTGACTGGGACGCGCCCTTACTCCTCCCACTGCCGCACTGTGTCTGGGGTTGAATTTGGGTCTCTGACTTGCAGGTCAGTGTTGGAGCCCTTTCCATCTGTGGTGGGGCCCAGACCAGTCCTCTGCCCATCTGTCTCTGCCTCCGACATACCCCGGTTCTTCTGGCAGGCTGTGTGGGTCTTGCCCAACCCATCGTCTCCTTCTGTCCTATACCTCAATCCTCACTTGTGATGATGCAGACCTTTTAGTATGCTTGAAACCATCAGCACTCATAGCTCAACCTTGGCCTCTTAAGAAGTCTTGGCTGACCTCAGGGTCATGCATGAATCTGTCTTCTGTATCATCTTCCTGACATGTATGGGGGCCCAGTTTAGACTGGTGCTTGGCCTGACTGAGTAGGAGCGGAGCAGAGCAGCAGTGAGCAAGTGAAGTGTGTCTATATCCTCAGTTGCTCCCTCTCCTCCATCACCCGTGAACAGGTTGTCTCCCCCAAAAGCAGTCCAGGGTGCCTGAGAGTTCGGGTTATAGCTCTTCTTCTTTTGTTTCAATCCGGCGTTGATTTCCGAGGGTGTGCCATCCCCTTACATCAGCAGCTGTTGTCCCCCAGTCACTGTGGGAGAGCCGTCCCTGAGCGTGTGTGCTCCTTCCAAGCCAAGCGCTTTCAGATGCAGGTCTACTCCCAGGATCCTTGATCTGTTGCTCTCACTTCTGGGTCTTCTCTTTGCCCTGTCCTGTGCTGTTCTGGTTATGAATGGTGTAAATTCCTCTCCCCCAGGTGTTCCTGCTGCCCCAGGTGTTCACAGTTGTCATGTGATGCCCTCTCACTGTCCTGCTCCCTCTGCACCCCCTCCCCTTGGTGTCTTCAGTTTTCTAAAGTGTTTACTGCTTTCTGCCACACTGGTAACTTGCTTATTGATTCTGACTGTTGTTCAGTTCTTGTAGTCATTGCAAGTCCTGGAGTTCCCCGGATATACTTAAGGTTTGTTTAATTAAACATATGCTTCCATCTGATTTTTTTTTTTTGAGACAAGGTCTCGCTTTGTAGTTCAGGCTGGTCCTGAGCTCAGCCTCAAACTCACAGCAATCCTCCTGCCTCTGCCTCCCAAGTGCTGGAATTACAGGCGCGAGCCAGCAGCCCCCACACTGTGGTATGTGGTACTAATTGCTGGTGGTCATGAGTTACCACATTCCGCATCTGCATCGTAGTGTGCAGTTACCGGGGATCGAAGACTGAGCCTTGGCTCTTTTGAGGCAGGCGCTGGAACCAGTGGGCTAAGTCTCCAGCCTTCCCTATGATTTTTAAAATTTTTGTGGGCCAGGGATTTAGCTTAGTGGTTCTAGCATCTGCCTGGCAAGTGCAAGGTCCCAGGGTTGATCCTGGGTAACCACATACCACAATAGCAGGTGTGGTGGCTCAGGCCTGTAATCCCAGTGCTCAGGAGGCAAAAGCAGGAGGATTGCTGTGAGTTCAAGACTGGCCTGGGCTACATAGTGAGTTCAGGGTCAGCCTGAACTACAAAGTGAGACCCTGTCTCAAAAAAACACACACAAAAAAACAAAAAACCACAAACAGACAAAAAAACCTTTTGGTATGCTAGAGATGAACTCAATGGCTTGACATTGAGCTACATCTCCAACCCCTTTTTATTTTTTGAGACAGAGTTTTACTGGGTCACCCAGGCTGGCTTTGAAGTTGGAATCCTCCTGGATTTCTGGGATTACAAGTGCGAATCACACCTGGCTTTTAAGTAAATTTTAAGTTACACAAAGACTAAGTTGAGATTTGGATAGATGTGTTTTGATTCTGTCAATCAGTTTAGAAAGAATTAATTAGAGGACTACCTAATCTACCATGTCTCTTAATAACACCTTTAATTTTCCTCACAGTAACCTTGCAGGTTGTTATGCTTTGACCTGGAATGTCCCATGGCCACATGCTGGGCACCTTCAGGAAGTGGAGGTTGCAGGCAGTAGCTCACTGGTGGCGTGACCTTGAAGAGGTCAGTGGGTCCCTGGCCTCTTCCTCTCAACCTGTTCTTTCCCTCTGTGCCGCACACTCCGGCTATGATGCACGGTGTGGCCAGAGGCCCAGAGTCCAGGCCCTGGTGACATAGGAACCAAACCTCTGACACTGAGGCTACATAACCCTTTCCCATGCCGACTATCTCAGATGTTCTATCCCAGGGACGGGATGCTGAGCAGCCTGCGTGTTGTGTCCAGATTCAGCATATTTTATGTGATTATGAAGGATATCTTTTTGTAAAATTTTATTTTCAACACTATGGGCACTCCCGTGCATGGACTTTGCATGTAGTATCTTTGGTGAACTCTTGTGGGATGAGTGTAGTCTCTGGGGGTTCTTTAGCCGCCTTTGCGCAGTGGCCAGGTCCTATGTGATAAAGGTGGCTTTGTCCCTTTCTCTCCAGCCTCCCCCACCTCACTCAGTGGGCTGTGGCACTCAGAGGCGTCTTTGTCTCCTGAGTTGAGCTTTCAGCGACTTCTCATCAGCTATGATTGCTGCTCTGATACTCTCCGCTGTTATCAGATCCGCTCTGGCCTCCTCCCAGGCGGCTGAGACTTTTTCAGGAATAGACAAGAGTCTGCTTATCTGCTGGGACTGTCACAGCCTGAGAGCTGGGGCAGGCTATGGCTTGGGGGAGGTGCACATTTTCCTCCCTGGAAGGGAAGGACAGGAAGACAACAAGTGCTGGAATTACAGGCGCTTTATAGTCTCTCTCTCCTCCCACCACAGCAGCCCCCAGCCCCTTCTGGTGTGTTTCCTCAGGTTCTGGGCCCCCCGAATCCCAGGGTAAACTCAGGAGCTGTCTGCCTCTGCCTGGTGGCTCCAGCCCTGCTCTGAACCACTTGTGTCTGAATTTCACAGCTGGCACCAGGCCATATCTGTCCTGAGTCAACTGGGCCAGGGACCAGCAGCCAGGGACAGCCCAGAGCTGCCCGGTCATTCCTGTTAGTCCGTCCTGAGCTGACTCCCTTCTGCCCAGCCTTTCCATGGGACCCCAAGAAGGGCAGTGGCCCAGGTCCCCGCTCCACCCCCTGATGGCCCTGTGGGGCCAGGAGCACAGTTGCCCTCACAGCACCAGCCCTGCTGGTCGCCTTTATGGATGACCCGTCACCCAGTATGGTGCTGACAGCACAGGGCCAGCTACAGGGAGGAGAGTGGAGGGGCAGCCAGGAGATGCAGGTGCAGAGGTGCCTGGCTGAGCCTCGTGAGCACTGGCTGGGATGGAAAGGTCCTCAGCTGTCGGTGCACCGGGGACAGGAATAAATGTGCACCTGGCATCACTTCTTAAAAAAAAGTGGATTGTGTAAAAAGAATCGCTCTTACCTTCTGCATAGAGCACAGGGTTCTTGGCTGCCCCAACTGCAGCACACTGTGCCCAGGCCCCAGGGGCCAGGCTGTGAACAAGGGCTCCAGCAGGCTGCTCTGTGTCTCTGGCACAGGGGCTGGGTGGCCATGCCCTTGGCTGGCAGTGTGAGGCCCTGGCTTCCATCCCAGTGCTGCCAAGTAATAATTCAAAAAAAGATACAAAATTTTCATGCAATGAAATTATTATAGGTAGAAAAGCTAGTTAGACACATGGCAGGTAAATGGATTAAGGCTTACCCTTGAAAAGCCCACATGGAGGACAGTCAATGAGACCTTCACTGAGAGTCAACATTACCAAAGGACAAAATGGCCTCACCCACATAAGATGGAGAGTGGTGATTGATATCTCTGGGGTGGAGGGCCAAGACCTTGACCTACCTAGAAAAGTCTCATGACAAAAACCCTATATGCCTGCTATGTGACTTGATTCCTCATTGGATGCCATTTGATTAGTCTTGTTTAAGCAACTATACTTGTAATCCCATTGGTTAACTATGTTTTGCCCATTTCTTTTAAATCTTCTTGGAAGCCCCTACTTGAGCCTGCCTCACCTCATGGTTTTGGTCTGTAAATTCCCCTTGGAGGGGCTGGGGATTTAGCTCAGTGGTTACAGTGCCTATCTTGCAAGGGCCCGGTTCGATCCCCGGTAACCACATACCTATACTGGGTGTGGAGACTCACGCCCAGCAGCAACCAATACCACATACCACAGTGCCGGGTGTGGTGGCTCACGCCTGTATCCCAGCACTCGGGAGGGAGAGGCAGGAGGATTGCTGTGATGAGTTGGAGGCTGAGCTCAGGGCCAGCCTGAACTACAAAGTGAGACCCTGTCTCAAAAAAAAAAAAAAAAAAAACCTAAAAAAAAAAAAAAAAAAGGTTTTCCTACTCAAACCTTTGTTGTGTAAGGTCAAAAATCTAGGGCAGGCCCCAACTCCCATTCCCAGAAACAGATGGCAAAAAGAGATAATGACTTACTAAGAATCCCAACTATGAGGAAGCTAAAACCACAAGCAGTGTAAAAATTACCCTCCAATGAAATAAAGACACCTTGCCTTAAATTGAAAACGTAGCCAATAAATTCAAAAGTTAGCTCGCTAAGCCAATGAAATGAAGACCTCTTGCTTAAACTAGAATTCGAGTATAAAAGTTGTAAAATTCTGTAGCCCGGGGCCACCCTTTCCTGCGTGTTAGGACGGTCCCAGCGCGCTGGCCCCAGAATAAACCTCTTGTTGTTGCATCGATATCCTGACTGCGAGTCTCTCTGGGGTGCGTCTCCCGGAAGGCTCCGTTTGAGTCTAACAGTCGTTCATTCCAAAATTCGTTCTTTGATTTTAGAAAACATGAACTCGTGTTTCAATTTGGGAGCTAGGCCTTGCTTCCCTGTATCAAGATGATGAGAAAAATATGCAGCCAAGAAATGCAGGAGGTCAAGACTGGTTTCCTTGGATTTGTGTTTGTGGTATTTGTCAGCTTTAAAAAATTTTCAATTTGTCTTAATTGTTTCTCATCCTACAGAAATGTGTGTCCTTGTCTAAGAGAGGTCCCTGACCCTGGGCTGCCTTGGCTGCTGCCTGGGTTTGCAGGTCTGTGGTGGGTGACAGTGGCGGTGGCATGGGTACCGCAGAAGACGGGCATGGCAGGTGATCTGGGGCCTCTGTCTGCCTAGCGTTCTTATTAACCATGTTTGTGGCATGTGAGGCCCGGGTCGGAGTTGTGCATATACAGAAGGGTCCGTGCCTTTATGGCCCCCCATCTTTCCATCTTTCTCCCCTTTCAGCAAGATCTGTCTCCCTGTTTCACATCATCTATCTTTTGTTTTGCACTTTATATTTTGGGTTTCTCATAGAAAAGAAACCATGCAATATTTGATTCATTTTATTTATTTCTGTTTTGTTTTGTTTTTTGAGACAGGGTCTCTTTTTGTAACGTAGGCTGGCTTTATAAGCACTATGTAGCCCAAGTTGGCCTGGAACTCTCAAGAATCCTCCTGCCTTAGTCTCCTGAGTGCTGGGATTATAAGCATGCACCACCATGCCCAGCCAACTTTTTTTTTTTGAGACAGGGTCTCGGTCTATGCTGGCATTGTTGTATGTGGTTACTGGGGGTTAAACCTGGGCCTGGGCCCTTGTATTTGCAAGGCAGGTGCTGGAACCACTGAGCTAAATCCCTGGCCCCCAGCCAACATTTAAGCTTGTGTGTGAAGTTTATTTCACTTAGCATTGTGGTCACAAGGTGCCTCCATTTTCCCATAAATGACTCAAGTTTATCTGTCTTTACTTAGTAGTACCTGCTGTGTATAAACACATTTTCTTTATCCGTTCTGCAGTGGGTGGAGACACAGGCCATTTCTAAGCTTTAGCTGTTACGAGCAGCCCCAAACCTGGACTCTATTATACTGCAAAGCTACAGTGACAAACCAGTGTCATTGCATCTGTCACGGCCATGTGGCCATGTTCCCACCCAGCCTTGGGCTTCCTTCCTCTCAGAGCGACCCAAATCCCCAGGAACCCTGATGAGGCCTCCTGCCTGGGACCCTCTGGGTCTGACGGGCCAGGGCTCAGCTCCTGTCTGTCCTGTGTCCTGGCCTCAGCCTCTCTGTGCCTCTTTCTGGCCCCTGCTGAGTGCCCAGGGGCAGACAGAGAGTCAGCCTGTGTCTCTGGAGGAGGAGTGCTGGAGCCATGGACAGCAGCAGGGACCCCAGCTGCGCCATGTGACTCTGAGCCTCCTGGAGGGGAGAGTACCTGAGCCCCAGCTGCAAGGTTCGGCTTCCGAGGCTGCGATGGAGAGAGGTGGGGACTCAGGGGGATCCTAGGGACAGGTGAGACGACCTGGAGTGTCGACCCTTCTTGCTCCAGGATCACCTGGTCCCCCGGGTCATGGCAGAATTCTCTTCCCTGGTATCCTGTGGGGAGAGTCGCTGGTCTGGAAGAGAGTGCAGGGCTGGGAAGAGTGGCAGGTGTTCCTCTGTGAAGTAACACTTGACATTCTTCTCTGGAGCAGGGTCTCCCTCTGGAGTCTAGGCTGGCACAGACTCACTACATAGCCCAGGCTGGCCTTGAACTCAGAATGATTCTCTTGCCTCAGCCTCCCAAGTGCTAGAACTTTAAGCATGAACCACCATGCCCAGCTAAATGATTGACGTTTCTGTAGGGGAAGCAAGCTTTTTCTTCCAATTTATTACTAGGAAAGTTTCCAAGCTGAAATTCAAAGTTAGATTCCAGGGAGTGCTCACATATCCTCCTGAGCAGCGATGCCCACATCAGGGGCCGACCCCACTATAGGCAAGGGCTGTGTCCTCAGACTGCCCGAGTCTGGGGTCTATCCCATCCTCTCTGCCCCCTCAGCCTCCTTCTGCCCACACTGCCTGATGCTCTCAAAGGCACCATGGACAGGTACCCGGGGGCCTGGATCCCAGGGTCTGAGAGGCACTGGATCTGGACCCTTTCCTGGGGGCTGGGGCAGGTCAGTGGCTGCCACATGTGCCATCAGGAGCCACTCCTGGGACACAGAGAAGCCGGCCCCTCACTTCCACAGTCCTCTTTCTTCCAGGATGAGTGGATCTGTCTTAGAGCACACAGGACAGAGAGCAGGGCAACGGCAGGGTGGAGGCCTCTCCCAAGCCCACCTTTTCCACATGGAGCTGACTCTGGGTCCAGGACAGGGGCGGTGCTGCTTAGGGCCTTTCTCTCAGAGGCAGCTTTGCTTCCTCTCAGGAAGCAGCATCGGGAAGGATCTAAATCAGGTATCAGCTGCTCCAGGTCTCTGCTGGTGGTATTGGCGCCAACCTGAGATCCCAGCAGTCCAGAGGCCGAGGCAGGAAGGTTGCCATGAGTTTGAGGCTGGCCCTGGAACACCCTGTCTCAAAAACCAAAAGAAAAAACAAGGAAGCTAGTATCACCAGTATAGACCATGGCAGCGAAGATGCTGTGTGCCTGCTGTGGCTTGGTGTCCAGGGGATGTGCAGTGTCCATGACCTTGGGTGTCCTCGTACTCTGAGCTCTGGCTTGAAGTCTGAGACCATATCAGTGTTCACAGCTGTGAGACACTTCGATGTCTTTATATAATTAGCTGTAATTAGTATGTGGATTTTAACCCTCCAGGATGCTCTAACTATCTGCTTCACAGGAGGGTCTCCTGAGAGGCTGCTCGGGGACAGAGCCAGGGACCTCCTACTGGCCCCAGCCTGGTGTCTGTGCCCCAAGTGTGAGTCCGTCTGGCCTCTGAGGTCCAGGGGTCCAGTGTCCTAGTCCAGCAGGACCCCTTACCAGAGCCTGAAACCTCCATTACCTCCATGACTGGCCCCCTCCCACCAGAGGAAGGGTTGGCTGGTGGGGTCTTGAACCTCTAACTCACAGTGATCCTCCTGCCTCAGCCTTCCAAGTTCTGGGATTATGGACATGTGCCACCACAGAGGAAGAGAAGAGAAATGGGCACAAAAGTTCCAAGTCCAGGGACGTAGCAGCTGGTATCATAAAGCCACATGCAATGACTGAAGGGGCCATCCTCTGGCTGGGGTCTCCTCTCCTAACAGTGGAGGGCACGGGACACCCACACTGGGCAGCAGGGGTGGCCTGGAGTGAGATTGTACTGCATACATGAAAGCATGCATCCTAGACAAGCCAAGCACACAGCACACCACACATACAAGTCCCACACACAAAGACAGACACAAACCACACAACATACCTACATATGAACTATACTAAAGACAATACACACATGAAGTACACACAGGCCACACAAACTGCACATGTAAAACTCACACAGACACATAAAAGCCACACCCCTGAGCTGCAGACACAAGCTCTATACACAAAGTATATCTCAACTGTACACACACCAACTAAGTAAAGCAATGAATCAGACACATGAGCACACACACCCACACATGCTAGTCACACCTGCTCCTCACATGTACACAAGCTGCATGCACACACAGCTGTGTGAGTGTGCACATGCACACACATTCTGTGGGTGTGGGCTCCTCCAGGGAAGGAGCAGCAGGTACCGCCTGGACAGCATGGTGAAGACTCAGGACCTGTTTAATGTCACTGTGACCTTTAACCATGTCCTTCATGTTCAGAAAATAAGAAGCTGGCAAGGCAAGGCCTTTGATGGTGAGCTCAGGCAGAAACCAAGGGAGCTGACCAGCTCCTGGCTGGTGCCTGTTTTGTGGGCATACTCTGATGATAGCTCAGGGCTGACCCTGAAGGCTTCCCCTCGGAACCAGGCTCTGGCTGTGAGGTAGGAAGCATGGTGCAGCCCAGGGTCAGGGGTGCAGAAGGATCCTGAGTATTTATACTTGAAATGGAAGCAGCGGTGAGATTTATGATTTAAACCGGCACAGTGATCAAGTCCTGTAATACCAACATTCAGGAGGCTGAGGCAAGAGGACCACAAGTTCAAGGTCATTCCGGGCAACTTAATGAGACCCTATCTCAAAATAAAAATGTAGAAAGAGGCTGAGGCTTTAGCTCAGTGCTAGAGTGCTTCATAATATCCCAGGGCTTGATCCCTGGTACTACCAAAGGAAAAGAAAAAGAGAGAAAGGAAGAAAGAAAGAAGGAGGAAGGAAAGAAGAGATAGAAACCTGCTTCCCACTTCTACCTGGCTCCTTGCACGGACCATGTGTGATGTCCTGACCTATGCGCACGGCACCGGCTCCAAGTCCACGGTGTGGCCAAGGCCTGCACTCCTTGGAGAGAGGAGAGGAGACAGTGGAGGGAGGACAGGCTGCTTCACGCTGATGAGGACAGTCTAGGGACACAGGCCATGTGGGGTGTCCAGTGTGGGCTGAAAGGTCTGGGATACGGACCCGGCACAGACATGGTGGGCAGAGGGGCTTTCTTATAGGACAAGGCTGGCTAGTAAAGGTCAGAAGGTCACTGTAGGGGAAGCCCAAATGTGGGATGCCATGTAATGGTTGACACACCTGAAGTCAGCTGAGTGACTTCACTGGTGTGACCTTCCTGGTTCCCAGGGCGGGTCCCAGGCCCCTCAGGTGCAGAAGGGCCTTTGCAGATGCGCTTCCGTTAAGGGTCTTGAGGTGAGGACTGACGACCAACCAGCCAGTCAAGTGGGCACGTGCACACAGGGCCCTGAGGAGCAGGTTGGGTGGGCCCGAGCAGGGGACACATGGTGATTGAGCACAGAGGAGACCGTGGGGCTCCGAGAGCGGAGAGACCCACGCTTACGGCATGTAGTTCACAACGGCCAGGCCTGGGAAGCGGCCTGTACGCCTGCCCGCGGATGAGTGGAAAAGACGACGCGGCATTCATGCACAATGGAGTACGACTATGCCACAAAGAAGGATGGACTCGAGTCGTTGGTAGGAAATTAGAGGCCCCTGGAGATCATAAGTTTAAGTGAAGTAAATCAGACACACAAGCTTCAATATGGCATGGTTTCTCTTATAGGAGAAACCCAGAGTATAAATAAGTTAAAGGACAAAAAAAAAAAAATTGGAAACAGGGAAGTAGATTTTTTGCAAATGGGGAAGGGACTAAGAGATGAGGCAAGGGAACAAAAAGAATGTAAGAGTGTCACATATGTGCATCAGTCCCCCCGATGAATATGATCGTCATGTGCTGGAAACATACTACACTCATAAAAATAAATTTTAAAAATGAGAATGGAGGGCTGGGGATTTAGCTTGGTGGTTCTGCTTGGCAAGTGCAAGGTCCTGAGTTCAATCTCTGGTACCACACACCACAACACTGGGCATGGTGGCTCAGGCCTCTAATCCAGCACTCAGGGCAGAAGCAGAAGGATTGCTGAGAGTTCCAGGCTTGCCTGGGCCACATAGTGAGCTCAGGGCAGCTTGAACTACAAAGTGAGACCCTGTCTCAAAAACAAACAACAACAACAACAAAAAACCCAAAGATAAAAATGAAAATGAAGGAGGGCCGGGGAGTTAGCTCAGTGGTTCCGGCGCCTGTCTCGCAAGTGCAAGGACCCGGGTTTGATCCCCGGTAACCACATAACAATACTGGGTGTGGAGACCCACACCCAGCAGCAACCAGTACCACATACCGCAGTGCCGGGCGTGGTGGCTCACGCCTGTAATCCCAGCACTCGGGAGGCAGAGGCAGGAGGATTGCTGTGATGTGAGTTTGAGGCTGAGCTCAGGGCCAGCCTGAACCACAAAGTGAGACCCTGTCTCAAAAAAACCTAAAAAAAAAAAAAAAAAAAAAATGTAAATGAAGGAGAGGGGTGTGGGAGCAGAGGGTGCAGGCAGCCCGGGAGCTGGACAGGCAAGGAGGAGATTCTCCCTGGAGGTCCCGGGGACTTCAGGTTCCCAGAACCCTAGGATACAAGGCTGCTTTTAATGCCCACTGTAGGAACTTGTTAGAGCAGCAACAAGGAAGCTGATTCCGTGCTATAACGCACATTGCCAGGTGTCTGGGAACGGAAGTTGCTGTCTTGGGACCACGGCCACACAGGGCACAGGAGATGGCAAGATGATCACCATACTCCCTGCTGCGGGATTCCAAGTAGGACCCAGACAGGTTAGGCACATCCCCAGTGCAACAGTCCCCAGTGTGACCAGCAGAGAAGGACATGGCATCTCTTACAACACCTTCGTGGTACACAGACCTGTCCTGCCCTGACTGTGGTCCCGCTGGCCACAAAGCAAAGACCCAAGAACCTGGGCAAGCATGCATAATGTGTGTCCCATGTGGGTCTCGGAGTCACATGTGTGTTAAGGTATATTCCAATGACACATGTATCTTATATGCATAGTTGAGAGGGACATTTGAGAAAGCTGGAGCATTGGCTGTATCAGGCAGCGTTACTGGACCAGCACTAGCAGGATTCCAAATTATACGCTCTCTCCCCGGGGAGAGTCAGTCGACTCAGTGCCCACAGGGAGCTGGCCCCGGCTCCTCACAGCTTGAAGACACATCACAGTGGAGCAGTAGCTGCCGCTGACTGCGCACTGTGCCCAAATCTAGATAACTTGCAATTCCTAGGACAATATGAATAGTTGTTTTATTTCATTATCTAGGGATCAGAGACAAGGAAAAGACTAGACATACTTCATGTAGATGCACATTGTCCTCGGATACCAAGTTGGGTCTGAGGTTGGCTGGATCCTCATCCCTTCAGGGTCACTGTGGGAACCTGCCTGGTGGGGCAGTAGGCTGGGGTATGTAGGTACTCACTGTGCTGATCTTTCAGCTTTCCTCTAGCTTGCAGCGTGTAGATTCATGTTTAAATATGTAGAAAATTGGCCTGTGGCAGTGGTACACCCCTGTTATCCCAGCACTTGGAAGGCAGAGGCAGGAGGATCACCACAAATTTGAAGCCAGCCTGGGATACATAGTGAGTTCAAGGCCAGCCTGGCACATATAGCAAGACTCTGTCTCCAAGACTGCTCTCCCTCCATATTTAGGAAGTCATATTTATGAAGGCTCCCATACTTGGGCTTCTCTGGGGCCTGGTGCTGGCTGGAAGGAGCTGCCTCATGTCTCTGGCCTTAGATTTGTACCATTCTCAGGGGAGGCCTGGCTTCTGTGCCAGGGCGGCATCAGCTGCCTGAGCCCATGCAGAGGGGAGGGCACAGAACACCCTGGACTCGGCTCTTGAGGCTGGATGTGCTCTCTGTGCCTGAGCCCTCCTGCCACCACACGCAGGCAGCAGTCAGGGTGGGTACATGGGTGCTGAAAGCTTTGCCCAGAGTAGGTTCCTGTCCCAAGGCCCAGCCAGTCTGTGCGGCCGCTGCACCTCTCTGCTAAGTGTGGGGCCCAGCCCACTGCCAGTCAGTGCCACGTGGTGAGGGGGCGCCATTCCCGCCCCACCGGCTGTTCCCAAACCTTCTCTTCAGCACTTCCACTGGGAAGCAGGGGAATGAAAAGTCACCATGCCATCTGTCCCCTGTTTGGAAGGCGCAGCAGGGCGTCAAGTGGCAGCATGCTTTCTGTCACCGCCTGCTGTTCCCAGGGCCAAGCAGGCCTGACAGCTGAGGCCCTCAAGGGATGAGGGAGTGCGTCAGGCTGGTGGGAACAGACCGTTGTGGGTCCAGTGGGTCTCGGCCTTGTCCACACTTCCTGGGCTGGGGCTCGTGGGGCCCATGCTGCTCCCCAGAATCCACCAACTTGCTCAGCTCACGCAGTCACTTGCATCGAGCTCAAGGCTTTTTGGTCTGAGCCGGCTGTGGACTTTGTTCTGCTTATTCCTCCCCAGGAGTGTGTTGGTGAGGGCCAGCCTGAGGCCCACTGCCACACGCATGAGCCTTCCCACCTGACTCAAGGCTCGGCGCCTCGCTGAGTGGCCCGGCTCCCCGACCCCGGGGAGCAGCCCTGCCTTCCTGACGCTGGTCCATAGCCTGCCCTGTGAAGCCTGCGCCTCAGAGGACTGGTGCAGACATGCTGAGAAAGAGCATGGGGAGGAGTGATGAAGGGGCAGGCACCCGCCCACTGCCTCCCTGCCTGCTCTTCCCAAAAATGATGGCCCTGTCAGTGTGCCAGGAGCAGTTACTTTCTTCTTTCTGCTTGTTTGATTTACACCCTGACCGCAGCCGCCTGGTTATCCATCTTCACAGCTGCGTTCTGGGTGGGTGGGGTGGGTTTCTCTCCACACCAGGGCCTCTGTGCTCACTTGAGGAACTGGGGTGGGTGGAAGGATGGAGGATGGATGGGTGGGTGGGTGGAAGAATAAAAGGGAGGAGAGTGGATGGGAGAACAAATGGTGAGCAAGTGCTGGAAAGTGACTGAGGCAGGGCAGAGAAGGGCTTTCTGAGGAAGTGGTCAGAGGAGCTCCCCCCGGAAGGTGTGAGATCCCTCAACTGCCATCCCAAAGGATGAGGTGAGCTGAGCACCGGTGGACGAAGGCCCTGCAGTCGGAGGTGCCCATGGGAAGAATAGGCTGGCACGCAGGACCAAAGCAGATGGGTCTGCGGGCATAGTCAGGGAGCAGTGTTGGTGCCTGGGTGGCACCAAGACGAAGCCCATGACACTCTGTCATTTCGCCCCTGTGAGTGGCAAGGGGGAGAGTGGCTATACCGCTCACTGCATGGCCCTCACCTGCTGTCTGTTGCCGTAACAACACTGCACCGTGTAATTTAGAAAGAGTACTTGGCTCATGGCTCCAGGCTCCAGCAAGTCCAAGAGCACAGTGCTGGGCTGTGGTGGACAGCGCGAGGCCAGCAGGCCCAGGTGGAAGAGAGCAAAGGGGTGAGGCCTCTCACAGCCTGCCCCCAGGAGAGACATCTGTCATTCACTGGCTTTCCGCCAAGCCCCTCCCAGTAGGGTTGCCTCCAAACGTGGCTGCCTTGAAGAACTGGGGTTCCTTCTTTGGGGGAAGATGTCTCAACCATCACAGGAAGGAAAAGGAGGTACAGGCCTGCTGCAGAGCAGAGCAGACAGGGCGAGAGACATGGACCCGAAGCCGGGCCCACTCGAATGCAGACCCGGGAGGCCGCAGTACAGAAGGTTGGGCCTTGGTAGGCCTGGCTGGCCCTCTGATGGGAAGTGGCTTCCAGCCTACCCAGGAGCCTGATCCTGCCTCAGTAGCCCTATCAGTAAAGCAAGGGATTAGACCCAAACCCTAGGCCCCTCCATGTCTGAAGTCTACTTGGAGGAAGCACACCAGGCTCAGCTCTGCAGGGAGCTGCTGGGCTGGCCTGCATCCAGCTGGCCCTTGCCCTCTGCTCATTCATTCTCCAGCTTACCATGCCTTGGGGGCCGCTCAGGACAAAGACACAAACTGGAGGAGCTTTGGTCTCAGCTCTGCCCTCTGCTGGCCATGGCGCCCAGACAAGCAGGCTGATGTGACCCTCTGTCCCTGTCCAGGAGCCTCTGTGACTAATCTTTGACTTAAGACCAGAGGCCAGTGGAGCACCGCTGTGAGTGGGCAATGAGGTACTCGTCCTGAGATGAGCCTTCCGGGTGTCACTGTGCCCTGGACCAGCTCCCTGCAGTGGGTACTGCAGAGGGCAGTCTGCCTTGTGACACTCAGGGTCTTGGTCTGTCTTTGCCCACCTGTGCCAGGCCACTTCCTCTGTGCCCTGTATTACCCAGTGACGCTGTCTGCCAAGCATGGGCAGCATAGGCCCTGGGCGGGGGGGGGGTTGCTAATATTCATCCTATATGACTGAAAAGTGAGCTAAGATTTTTTGTAATTATGTCTCCTACACCCCAGACAGGGAGATCTGTGTTAGGCCTGTGTTCACCTTGGGGTGCAGCCAGAGAGACTATGGAGAAGAAGCCGGTGTGAGCACTGCATGTGGAGGGACTCTTATGCCCTCAGCCACCTCTGTGACCCTGGCAGGAACCCTCAAAAGGGACACTTGGGAAGCAGACAGGCCATGTCTTGGGACTCACTCATGGGCAGAGAGGCAGAGTGGGGTGAGAGTGGCCTAGGGCCCCAGTCCTCCAGACCCTCTCCAGGGCACAGCACAGGCTCCCTGGTCCCCTCCCGTGGTGGCGCCTTGGCATTCTGGGCTCGAGGCCTTGCCAGTGCAGTTCTGTTCTCTCTGCCAGCCAGGCAGTGTCCCTAGGTCTCACCTGGGGTGCCCCAGCCCCATTCCTCAGGTGCCACTGCAGAGCCATCTCATCCAGGGTGCTGTCCCTGACCTACAGCTGACATCACCTCTAGACGAGACTGTGGCTGCCTGAGCCAGGCTTGGCTGGGAAGATCTCAGAACCCACAATTCTGTAAGACTCCTGGGAATGGACTGTCCCCCTGGCAGAGCAGGGGGAGGACACAGGACTGCAGAGCTGAGGGTCTCATGGCCCCTGCCTGGGGTCGTGTGGCTTTGACCTTTACGAGTCACGTGGCGATGGCTCGTCCCCCTTTGAGTGGCTCTTTGCTCCCTGGTGGCCTCCCTGGGCTCCGAGTCCCACAGACTGTCTGTCCTCTGGCCTGGTTATTGTCATTACCCACTCTCTTTGCTGGGTCCCCTGGGTCCCTGGTTCCTCTGAGACAGGGCCCCGTTCCGGCTAGACTGCCCTGAGGGACCCACATCAGTCTATTTGTGGCAGGAAAGGTTAGCTGGCTCTCAGGAAATGTCAGGGGATAAGTCAGCGCTGGCCCGAGGCGAGGCCTGTGACGCTCTGCCATTTTACGAGTCTCCCTCCTTAATCAGTCGGGGAGAAAAACAGGCCACAGAGGGTTTCCATGGCAACCAGCAGGAGGGCACGGGGTTCTCCCTGTCTGAGCTTGTCCCAAGAGGACTGGGCTGGCCGGAGGCTGCTGACCAAGTGTCCTGGTGTGTGACTCCAGGCCTCTGGGCTTGGGCTGGAAAACAGAAGCAGGGTTGACCAACCCAGATGATCTTGCACATCTGGAGCAGATAAGGAAATTGAACCCAGACAGGGGCAAGGCAAAAAAGCAACTTGGAGTTATTCAGGGCCTCCTAAAGAATTCTCAGAGGGAAAATAGTCTTCTAAATGAGAACTTATTCATTTATTTATCATCTATATCCATCTATCCATTCCTCTACCACCTACCTACCCACCTACCCACCATTCATGGGTCTGTCTACCCACTCATCCAACCCCCACCATTGCATCTATCCAACCACCTACCATCTACCCATCCATCTACCCACCACCACCACTCATCTCTCTATCTACCCACTCATCTATCCATCTGTCCACCAACCATCCACCCACCACCCATATATCCATCCATCCATCCATCCACCCACCCACCCATCCATCCATCTACCACACTTCATTAGGATGATCTTAGTAGATTTGTCCACAGATTCAGCTTTGATATCTGCAGACTCTAGCATGTCACTTTCACACCTCTAACCTATGGTCTTACCAGAAAGATTATGACATTCATAGAGGAATTGTCATTGTCTCACTGAACCCCTGGGTGTGGTTTTTAGGTAGGTATGAGGGAACAGAGCAGTGTTCTGCATATGGTTAAGGACTCATCACCCAGTGCTCAGACCTGAATCCACTGTCATAAAATGTAAGAAGCCCTGTGTGTGGGGGTGGAAATATGATTACCACTCACTGGTCATGCTGGTAGTTTGCAAACTCAGAAAATCAAAGTGATGTCCCTAGTCTCTTGGTTATTTCTGTAGTGAATTAGCATGCTTGAAACAAAAAGAAATTTGGAACTCAATACAGAAATGTTGTAACTCCATAGTATGGACAGCTTACAAACATCATGGTGCTTTAGAGAATTAGAAGCATTAAGAATTTGTGGAGGCTCATTCCTGTAATTCCAGCACTCGGGAGACAGAGGCGGGAGGATTGTTGTGAGTCAATGATAGCCTGGGCTACACAGTGAGATCAGGGTCACTCTGAACTACAAAGCAAGACCCTGTCTCAAAAACAAAACTAAACGAAAAAAAGAATTTGTGGAAGGACAGCTCAAACTTTTAATTGTAATTACAACATATACTTATATTTGACTTAGACCTATAATTTTAGGTTGAAATCTTATAAAGTGCTAAGATCCATTATATTGGGAAGTTATGTTTTTGGATTTCTAAGAATTAATTTGGAAAGATTTATGCAACAAAATGTAGCACATTGAAACTGTTAATGAAATTACACTTTTGTAGGTGTTTTATTAAGTAAAATTGAACGTAGGGCCTAATGTCAATAACAGAACCTTTTAGAAAGAATCTTAAGATTTGTTAAATTTATAAATATAAGATTTGTAGGCTCAATTTAATAGTTTAAGGAAAAATCCCCAGTTTTCTGACTATGTAACAATAATAAATGAAAATTTAATTTTAAATTTCCAAAGAATGTGTGAATAATCTTTTCTCTGTACAAAAACATAACTTTGAAGATGTAAAAAATACCTCACAATAATATTACACACCTACTCATTCTTCCATCTATCCACTTTGCTGGCTTACCTTTTTATCATTCTATTCATTTATCTATCAACCTTCCCTCCCACCTGCCCATCTGCTTACTCATCTGCCCCTCCACTCACCTGTCCACTCAACCCTACCATCATTTGTCCATCCATCTGTCCATCTGTCATCCATCTAGCCACCCACTCACCTTATTAAAGGACCTAGTAGGCAACATATAGTAGAGAAAACTGTCCACAACTATAGAGAGCCGCCGCTGGTTCCACGGTCTTTATGCCTCCTCAGTGCAGAGTGAGACCAGCACACCCCTTCCTCCTGCCATTTCTCTGTACTTGGTCCGCATCCCACACTCCTCTGAGTAAGTGCTGAACTTGAGGGCACCAGCTCCTCATGGATGAGTGGCTCAGGGGAGGTCTGGGGGCATTACGTCCCAGCACCGTGGGGTCCGTGCCTGTGCTGAGCCTCAGGAGGCAGAGTGTGGAGCGGTGAGGCCCAGCTCTGGTGTGGCCTTGCCAGCAGAGGCGCCACCTTGGCTGCTGCCCACCTCGATGCTAGGTTTTGTCAGCCTTTGATCTTCTCTCTTTTCCTTTTCCTCTTTCCTCTCTTCCTTCCTTCCCTTTACTCCCTCCCCTCCCCTCCTCTTTCTCCATTGCAGGGCGTGACACTCGGGACCCCTCACACTCTGCAAGCCCTGCACCCAGCTGCGGTCTCTCTGTGCCTCTGGTTGCTGAGGTTCTCATTTAGTGGCCATTTGGGCACTGCTATAGTTCTGTGCGTATTTTTATGTTTGCTTATTTTTCTATACCATTTGAAACTCTGTCTGTCTTTCTTTCATTAAATATCTTTTAAGTATTATGCCCATTTTAAAACATTTTTTTGAGGCACGGTCTCATTATGTAGCCCAGTCTAGCTTCAAACTCATATGATTCTCCTGCCTGAGCTCTCCAAGGGCTGGGATTATAAGCATGCCCTATCACACCTGGCCTATGCCCATTTACTATTAAGTTTTTTCCACTAAATTATTCTTTTTTTTGAGACAGGGTCTGGCTTTCGTGGTTCAGGCTGGCCCTGAGCTCAGCCTCCAACTCACATCACAGCAATCCTCCTGCTTCTGTCTCCCAAGTGCTGGGATTACAGGCGTGAGCCACCATGCCTGGCACTGTGGTATGTGGTGCTGGTTGCTGCTGGGCATGAGTCTCCACACCCAGTATTGTTATGTGGTTACCGGGGATCGAACCCTGGTGCTTGCACTTGCAAGACAGGCGCCGGAACCACTGAGCTAACTCCCCGGCCCTCTACTAAATTATTCTTGTTTTTTTCCTTTCATGCATAGTTAGGAGTTCTCATACATTTCCTAAATGAGTCTCTGCTGAGGAGCTGTGCTGGAACCCCTCAGCTGCCAGTCCCTCCTCCCTAATCGAAGTCTGCAGCAGAGAGAAGCTCCCTTGTTGCATCATCCCTGCTTCCTTTCTGGCTGTGTCCTCTGTCTCCAGGCTCTGCCTCCACACCCTAAGGGCATGAGAGTTTCTCCCTCTGGCCATTTCTAAAGATCTGCAAGTTCATCTTTCATATTTAAATCTTTAATCATCTGGGTGCTGAGATTTAGTTTTTCTTGGCATTGAGTTTTACAGACTGCGTGAAGTAGGAGTACAGCATTTTTCTCCTCTTTGGTCAACCATCTCCAGCTGCAAGAGTCTGTCCTGTCCCTTGGTCTTTCTTGTGCAGCACAGTGTGGCTCCCATGTGCATGCGCTGCCCATTGGCTGCTTCTAGGAGTTTTATTTCTGTACCATGGTAAGGGTGTTTGCAGGGCTGAAGGTGGAACCCAGGCCCCCAGCTGGCCCTCAGCCCAGCTCTCAGCAAAGCAAACTGTGGGACCTAGCGGGCCAGTCCTCCATCATGATCTTTGGACCTAGATGTGGTACCATACACCTTGAAATTACAGAACTCTGGGAGGCTGAGGGAAGGAGAGCACAAGTTTTGTGTGTTTAAAAAAAATTTTTTTTTTTTTTGAGACAGGGTCTTGCTTTGTAGTTCAGGCTGGCCCTGAGCTCACTATGTAGCTCAGCCCAGCCTTGAACTCAGCAATCTTCCTATCTCTGCCTCCTGAGTGCTGGGATTACAGGCGTGTGCCACCACAGCCCACATTATGGTATGTGGTTACTGGGGATTGAACTGGGGATCTTGTGCTTGCCAGGCAGATGCTAGAACCCCTGAGCTAAATTCTCGGCCCAGCAGATGACAAGTTTGAGTCTAGGGCAATTTAGTGAGTTAACAAGATTCTGTTTCAAAATAAAAAAAGGGGTGGGTGGGGATGTAGTTTAGTGAGAAGGTCTTGGGTTTGGTCCCCAGTACTGCCAAAAAAGGAGAGTGTCTTGGCTGTTGTCAGTTTTTTGTAATTCCACAGACATTTGAGAAACAGATTGTCAAATTCTGCAAACGCCCACACACCAAGGATAGTGACTGTTATTGTATTCCATTGATCGACAAATCATTTTATGATATTACCAGGTCTTCCAATTCATGTAGTCTTGCTCTTCCCCTGGCTGGACTTGAACTAGCTATGTAGCACAGGCTGGCCTTGAACTTGTGCTTCTCCTACCTCAGCCTCCTGACTGCTGGAATTACATGCCTGCACACCAGTCCTGGCTCTGTGCATCTCTCAAGCACATCTGCTCCATCTCTCATTTTAGTTAAGTCTTTGTGAATGACATGTGGTCATGTTGCATGTTTTTCCCTGCACCTCTGCACACCTCTCTTCAGATATGATCCCAGATACCCCATGCTCAGCTCAGCCAGGCCAAGGTGTTTCTGGGAGGTGTGTTTTTTAAATAAATCACTGTGGATCTCAGGGTGTAGTCGTGTGGATAAGCAGTGGTGGCTGATTTGTTCAAAGCTCCATTTTCTGGCTGGATGTGGTGTGCATCTGTAGTCCAGCTGCTTGGGAGGCTGAGGCAGGGGGAGGCTTGTACCCAGGAGTTCCATTTCATCTTGTTCTCTTTGTTTTTGGTCTAGAGCAACACAGCTGAAGCTGGTACTTTGGGTTGTGCTCAGCAAACTTGTGACATTTTCCTGATTCTGAGGCCTCATTTGCAGGTTCTTCTGAAATCTTCCTATTGTAAGTCTCTTCTAGGTTTACATGAATGCTAGAGTTGTTTTCTCTGATTCTATGAGATATTCTATTGGTATTTTGATCAGGATTGCATTAAAGCTGAATAACAATGTTGGAAGTATGGTCTTTTTATTTCTTTATTTGTTTTTTTGTGGTACCAGGGATCAAATTTAGGACCTTATACTTGCTGCACAGGTGCGGTGCCACTGACCTACTTCCCTGGCCCCTGGCCATAGTAACTATGTTGGTTCTTCCTACCCAATAACAAAGGGTATCTGCTTCCCACTTTCTTTTTTTTTTTAGGTTTTTTGAGACAGGGTCTCACTTTGTGGTTCAGGCTAGCCCTGAGCTCAGCCTCCAACTCACATCACAATCCTCCTGCCTCTGCCTCCCGAGTGCTGGGATTACAGGCGTGAGCCACCACGCCCGGCACTGTGGTATGTGGTACTGGTTGTTGCTGGGTGTGAGTCTCCACACCCAGTATTGTTATGTGGTTACCGGGGAATTGAACCCGGGTCCTTGCGCTTGCAAGACAGGCGCCGGAACCACTGAGCTAACTCCCCCGGCCCTGCTTCCCACTTTCTGATCTCTTCTTCTATCTCCTTTTTTTTTTACAGTACTATAGTTTTCCATGCTTGACTGATTCCTAGGTATTTTGGGGGTTTTGGATGCTATTACAAAAGGTATTGTTTCCCTAATTTCTCTTACTGAGTTTGTCATTTGTGTACAGGAATGCTACAGATTTTTGAGTGTCAGCTGTATCCAGCTGTGCTACCAAATTTGGTTATTAAATCTAGAAGTCTTTTGGTGGAGTTTTTGGGTCTTCTATGTAGAGTGTCAGGCTATCCACAGATAATGATAATTTAACTTCTTTTCCTATCCTTATTCCTTTTATTTCTTTCTCTTGTCTAAATGCTCTGGCTAATATTTCCAAAACAGCTGTGATATTTCTTTGTTGATTTTTTTTTTTTTTGGTCTACTTGATCTGACTATTTTGACAGTGGGATAGTGAAGTCTCCCATTACAATTGTCTTAATGCTTATTTGATTTTTTATGTCAGTTAATATTTGTTTTATATAGTGGGGTGTGCTGGTATTTGGTGCATATATATTTATGATTGTTATCTTTTCTTCTTGAATTGTTTCATTTAAAAGGATGTAGTGAAATTCTTTGTCTCTCTTAATCAGTCTTGGCTTAAAATCTACTTTGTCTGCAAATAGAATAGCTACCCCTGCCTTTTAAAATTTCTTGTCACATGGAATTTAGTTTTCCGTCCTTTGGCTTTCAGTCTATAAATTTCTTTTTTAATACTGGTGTTTTTTATATGTAGCACATTTTTGGATTTTGCTTCTTGATCCATTCTGCCAGTCTGTTTCTTGAATTGGTGAATTGAGACCATTTGGGTTGATGGTTATAATTGATACGTATTGACTACTCCTTAGTCAAGGGATTAGTCCCTGGATCTGGCCAGGGATTTAGCTCAAGTGGTACTGCACCTATGCTGGAAGCACAAGTCTATTGTATCTGATTTTTTTTTTTTTTTTTTTTTTTTTTTTTTTTTTTTTTTTTTTTTTTTTTTTTTTTTTTTTGTGTGTGTGTGTGTGTGGTACCAGGGGTTGAACTCAGGATCTTGTGTTTGCCAGGTGTGGCACCACTGAGCTAAATCCCTGGCTTGGTCCCTTGCTATTATTAAATTGTTGGTTCTCCTTTTCCCCCTCAGTTTAACTATTGGCCTTGCCTGGTGGATTCATTCTGTTGAGATTCAGGGGGTTGTAGTCCTTGTTATCTCTTTCTGGAGTGTCCTTCAGAACATTTTGGAGTGCTGGTTTGGTGGTTGTGAATTTCTTTAGGTGTTTGTTGTTTGGAAATATCTTACTTCTCCATTAATTTTGAAAGACATTTTTTTTCCTTTTTTTTTCTAGTACTGGGAATTAACTCAGGATCTCATGCTTGCCAGGCAGACATGGGACTGCTGAGCTACATACCCAGTAAAAGGCAGTTGTGTGGGTACATCTTTCTGGGTTGGAAGTTGTTTTCTTTTAGGGCTTGAAATATTTCACTCCAAGCTCTCCTTGACTTGAGAGTTTGTGTTGAAAAGTCTGCTGTGATTTCTTTATAGATGATTCCTTTCCTTTATAGATGATTTGTTTCTTTTCTCTAACAGCTCTTACCATTCTGTTCTTATGTTGAATTTCTGGAGTCTTGACTGCTATATTCCTTGGTGCAGATTGTTTTTTTGATCATAGCTAATTAAAATTCTATATGCCTCATTTATCTGTATGTCAGATTATTTTTTCTTGCTTGGGAAGTTTTCTGCTATCATTCTGTGAGCAAGTTTTTTTTATGTTGCTTATATATCTC
>PVIR01019149.1:0-32375 GCA_004026965.1 Petromus typicus
TTTTTTTTTTTTTTTTTTTGAGACAGGGTCTCACTTTTGTGGTTCAGGCTGGCCCTGAGCTCAGCCTCCAACTCACATCACAGCAATCCTTCTGCCTCTGCCTCCCGAGTGCTGGGATTACAGGCGTGAGCCACCACGCCCGGCATTGTGGTATGTGGTACTGATTGCTGCTGAGCGTGAGTCTCCACACCCAGTATGGTACGTGGTTACTGGGGATCAAACCTGGGTCCTTGCACTTGCAAGACAGGCGCCAGATCCACTAAGCTAAATCCCCAGCCCCTGCTTGTAACTTTTTTAAATGGAGAAAATTAATGCCTGTGAAATACACGAAAGCTCTCCAAAGTTCGTAAGAAATTATTTGTTCAGAAAACCAGTTTGGAATAAAACAGACAAAGTTCAGAAGGGAAAGCTGTCAACCCTCCAAATTATTCTTGCAGGAAAGGGATTAACTGAGCAGCTCAGCTGCAAACATGTTTGACATTTTATGTAAAAATAACCATGACTCAGAGAGTGAGAGCAGGAACCCAGGGCACAGCGTTGAGAACCACAAAGAAGCATTCACATGGCTTCCAACCTACTTAAGTGGCTGGATATTTGGTCAAATCGATTTCAGAGTTGCAGAAGATTACGATTGCCTTTTAATCCTTCACTACCCTTTTTATTTTATTTTAATTTTTTAGTACATGCTCAAGGTGGACCATGTTTTACATCGCTTGTGTGAAGTTGATACATGCACACAGTATATGTTTCTTCAACTTTTTATCTTCTTTTTGAATCTAAATTTCTGTGGATATAATCTCATGCCTACTCACCATTGTAATTTCATTTTGTGGATGAGAGGTAAATTATGTCTTCAATTTTACAGGTCCATAGATGCAGAGAATTATGCTCCAGGAGTGGTACTTAGTAGATTTACTCAAAGGTCTCATCCATACTTGGACCTGATTTGAATGAAGAGCTTTTGGACTTTGAGCTGATGAAGTAATGAGATGAGAGTTTTTGGAGACCTTGGAACAGTATTTTGCACAATGCAGAGATATGGAGCCATTTAGAGCTAGGGAGTGGACAGTAGCAGACATACCCTAACAGCAACCTCAAGTGAATCACACTCTGTGTGATTTCCTTCCCATTGAATATGGGAAAGACATATGACTTGCTTCTAACCAGTCTGCTATGGTGAAGTTAATGAGAGGCCACTGCTTTGATTATGCTTCAATATATAAAGTGCATTATATATGCTGCATTCTCTTAGTAGACTGTAGAGAAGGATCCTCAGGCCGACCTGGAAGGAGGAAACTGCATGCTGTGACTGTAAAAGGGTTCCATGGTAAGAGCTGCAATAGTCAACAGCTAGCAAGGAGCTGGTGCTCTTGGTCAGGAAATGAGCACCAGCTTATACAGTATGAGTGAGATTGGTGGCTGTTCCTTCCTAGTACAGTTTCCACAGCATACAGTTCAACTGACCAAAATTACAGCTTTGTGGGTCAGACCAGAGGACATTACTAAGCCATTCCTCTTTCCCAACCTGTAGAAACTGTGAGATAATAGATGTGTGATACTTGGATCTGCCAAGTTTGTGATAATGAGTTTAGCAACAATACAAAGTGAACACCCTGATTTGAAATGGATTGCTTTTGTGGTTATTGATGTCTTCTTTAATGAAAATACAGAGGTCATTTGTATATATTTCATTGTGTATTTTCTGTCCATAACTGAAGCTGCTGATTTTTTCTAACCCTTTCAGAAATACTTCTTTACATTTGCTTTTCTTCTCTTTGTCCCAGCTTCTGTTGCTGTAGTTGGAAGCCTGGTACCATCTTCTTGACCCTCTTGCAGTCTGTGTCTTGCTCTATCTATCTATCTATCTATCATCTATCTATCTGATCCATCCATCCATCCATCTATCCATATCTCCCTCTTTCAAATTTTTATCCCCAGCAAACATGGCACCATCCTCCAGATCTCCCTGAGATGACTTTGTAGAATAGCATAACAAGAGAGACGGAACAAGCAGGAGGAAGTGAAGATGGATTCATTTTAATTTAAATAGGATGGAAGGATGAAATAGACTCAAATTTTTATGGGCCCGAGGAGATAGTGAAGCACAGAAGTCCAAAGGAAGGAGAAAATAAACTGATGAGATAAGGCAAATGAGTTGGGGTCAAGGAGTGAGCTCTGAGTTGAAGAAGAAAGGAAGACACTAAAAAATAATAGAAAGATGTGAAAATGGATGAGGGATTGACACTGTGAAAAGTCAGAAGAGTAATGGAGAAGGAAGCTAATTAGTTTTCAGTGGCAGAATCATGTGTGGAGAGCAAGGATAGAAGAATGGGCAGGTAGGTGCTTACGAACATGTGGAGTGAATGCTAAAGGAAAGTAGCAGACAGTTTAAAATATTTTTAATTCCTATTTTAATTTAATTCAAATAGATGTTAATAAAGAACATAGAAAAGCCATTCTATGAAAAAGTGATTTTTCATAACAAAAATTAGAGAATAACAGTGGTAAATACACTGTATAATGACCTTAAAAGAGTACGTTTCCACTTGTTAATCCATCTCTCCGCTTACTTCCTGATAACACTGCACCTTTCTGCATAGCTCCAACAAGCCAGATGTGTGAACCTGGTTAAGTCCAGTTCCTGGATGAGGCCCCTGGGAGGGGCTCACTGAGGTCACACTGCGGAGCTGAGTCCTGTTCTTGTGGTGCACTGACAAGATCTGTGACCTTCCCAGATCCGTGTACACTGGGTGAACTGAGAGTATAGCTGCTTGTTTAACATTTAAGCTGTCGTGTTAAATAAATATTAGGGAAAAATTCTCTCTCTTTTTTTCTCATTATAGGAAGCCGTGAGAATGTTTAAGAAGGCCTTAGAAGTCTTTTCACTTTTTAACAAAGGATCCAGTGCTGTAGCTGTTTTAGTAGACTGTCTGCATAACTTAGGTCTCTGTTACGTGGAGGAAGGCAACTGGCAAATGGTATTTTAACCATTAAAAAGCATGGGTATTTGTGATTTTAGAACCCAGGTTTTGCTTTCAGTTTTGTTTCTGCAAGGTACATGGAGAGTCCAGGGTGTCTGAAGCTGTTTATGAAATGTGCCTTAGTATAGACAGTCTGCCCCTGAAGTTTCTATGATCATTTCATTTAATAAATTTTATTTGATTTCAGTTTTTTCTGATGCTAGTTTATTAGCAGTGTTTGAAAGACTAATGCATGTGACCCTCTGAAATCCAACATAGGAAATTATTCTATCAAAATAACTTTATCACATTAATGTGACTACTAAGTGGTAAATAGTTTAAATTGAGTGGCTGACATTTTGTATAAAAAAGGGGTGGGGCATGATTAGAATATGTTCAAACAATTCAAATGAGATGGAAATTGGTTTCAAAAGTGACCAGGTTCACTGAGAACCAGTTGACTTAATTATGTACTTATCTAGTTTTTAACTCTTGTACACACATAGAAATGCACATGTTCACTTTCTGTATCATGAAGTAGTGTCTTAAAATTGGATTTTTTATAACTTAGAGAAAGAGTTGTGTTGATTTCTTCTCCTCTGAGAAATTCTGGTGACTATTAGATTAATTACATTCTTTTCTCATTTTGGACAATCAGAGCAAACTCGGCTTTGCTTTTGTAATATTGAGAACAATTTTGGCATTCAATTGCTCTAAAATTTTATGACTATGTATCTGCTATGGTTTTTGAATTATCAGGGAAAATAAATGTTCCTAATTGTGATTGCTTTTAAGGAATGAAACTCAAAGAATAATGGTTAAAATTACACCCAAGAGCATTGTAATCTAATAACATGAATCACACAAACTTAGTCTAGAAATAAGGGAGCTGTTAATTATGATTATCCTGCCTTATTCTTAAATATTATTTTTGTTTGCCTCACAAGGTTCATTAGAAGAATGTATTTAAGATGATCCAAACTGGTGAAACTTTTAAATAATAGGTACATAATTATAATTTATTAACCTTTAAAATAATAGATCCTGTCACAAAGTGGTGTGCTTTAATGCATACTTTTCCAGGCTTTTGATTGTTTCACTAAAGCTGTGAAGGCAAATCCTGATTTTGCAGAAGGCTTCTATCAGCGAGGGCTTTGTAAAGTGAAGCTCCAGCGGGATAACTCGATTCTGGATTTCAATCGTGCAATTGGTCTCAATCCAAAACATTACCAGGTACTTTAAGTGTTATCAATGATGCAGAGATTGTGTTAATTTTGGTAAAATTATTAAATCTTTGATATGCTGTTTCTATTTGCTAGCAACAATTGCTAGTAACAATTACTATTTTTCAAATAACTATATTATATTTCTCCTTGAATTAAAGGTGTTATTTTCAACAGGGATATTAAGTTTATGAAAGTGTTTTGTGACTTGTGATTGTGTGTAATTATTGCTAATATATGAATTTGGCTATTAACTTTATTTACTGTTATTTATGTGTTGTTTTGACATCACATTGATTTCTGACCTTTAATAGACGATAGGCATAATATGAGGTTTAATGAGTAAAGCCTGACTTGATCCTGATTTTACAATTTTATGAAATTTGAATTAACTAAATTTTGATAGTTTTAGGGAGCTATATAAATCTGATATAATACTAATGTGGTTATGGAAGGCGAGGCCTTTCTTTACAGAAAGTGCATACTGGACCCAGTAGAGTGAAGAAATGTGATGTCTACAAGATATTTTCCAATAATTCAGGAAAAAAATAGGTATAAAAAAACATGGCAGGAAAAATGTTAATGACTATAGGATTCAGGAAGTTGGTATATGAGTGTTATACATCTGCTTCAGTCATTCTGCATGTTTGAAATTTCTCTCCTAAAAGAGATTGTGGCAGAAGTTTATGTTTTAATATCACCTTTGGGTTGCATAGGTTTAAAGTTCCATAGATTTTGATAGTGTTAGTTCCATAGAATTGGTAGTGTTAATAAAATGTTTATTCCTAACTTCTCTCTTTCTGAAAAGGCATATTTAAGCAGAGTAGCGTACTATGGTTTAAAAGGCAGATACTCAAAAGCAATTTTGAATTGTAATGAGGCTCTCAGAATTTACCCTCAGAGTGTACGTGCCTATCTCTACAGAGGAGTTCTGAAATACTACAACAAGGTAGGTTGTGTCCTGCCTCCTGCAACATTCTTGTAGATTGTCCAGCCTCCAAGCAGAGACTCATGTTTTTGTCTTTTTGTCTGTGACAGAGAATCTTTGTAGTATGAAGCTCTCTACATAGAACACTTTTCCACAAAGTTTCAGAGGATTTCAACTCATGACTTATTACTAAGTAGTGAAAAATAGTGATTTTTGACATTTACATTTTAAATAACATTCTTCTTTAAAAAAGCTAATATCTGTTCCATTGTAGACTATTTAGAAAATATTGAATGAAAAAAGATTTTTTTAACCATCATATTATCATTGAAAGCATTTTAGAATATTTAAATTTTGTTTTAAAAATTTTTTTCCTGATAATATATGACATGGAATCATGCTATTTTCATATTGTATCATGCCTGGCACTTTATACTTAATCTTATTTTTATACTTAGCTACTAAGCTTTTTATACTCAATATGTGTTACCGTAATGGCTTGAAATCTTCAGTCCAGGTTCATTACAATCAGGTTTGCTAACTGAGAACACATCATTGCTATAGTTTATGATTGGCTTCTAAACAGAAGTTATAGAGTTAAAGAGTGTGATCAATACCACAGGAATTTATGCTGTGTCGAATACTTTGTTTCCCTCTAATTTTCATTTTTGACTCTTCTATGTAGCTATTTCATATGAAATATTTTGCAAATAACTACCTAAAGCAAAGGTAAGACCTTGCATTATGTGTTAATTCCATGAAAATTACTATCTGTAGAAAAGATGATACAAGGTATCAGAGAGACAGCAAAAGAGAATGTGGGTAGGAAACATGATGATCATGTGACCTGACTATATGAGTGACAGATGGAAGAAAGCTTTGGATTAATATGGGCTGAGTTTCTTCTACCAATCAGCATAACTTTCCCCGTGTCATATATCAACATTGGTGATACAGTGATTTACTAGAGTTGTTGCTGTCTTTGATTTTATTTGTAAGTAAAAGAAACAGAATTCTTACTTCTGTTATACTTAAAAATAGTTCCTTATGGAAATACATACACATGCATTGAGAAACCAAAGAACTATTTCAAGTAATATTTAGTGTTCATCATATCTTCTCACATGTTTCTATAATTAATCAAATAAAAATTAATTTTATAATGCTTATATATGTCTTGAAAAGTACATATAAATTATAACTCTGAAAGATTAACTTGATTGTCTTAAGTGCATAGATAAAGAACAGAGCAGTTAAATAATTTGCTCAAACTCTGTAGAATTAGTATTTTATTATTGCACTAAAATTCAGTCCATTATGATTTATCTTTCACACTTAATCATCTTTTTCTTTGTAGAGTTACAAACTAGGTATTCATGACTTAACTATAGCCATCAACATGCACAAAAACAATTATATAGCATTTTATAACAGAGCATTATGTTATACCAAGATAAAGGAACTTCAAATGGTAAGATGAGTTTTTAAAAGATGATTGTTTTGTTATTTATTTATTTTGTGGTACTAGAGATTGAACTCACAATCTTGTGTTTGGCCAGGCAAGCGCTGCTGTGCTGCTGAGCTAAATCCCAGGCCCTAAAAATGATTGTTTTAGTAAACAAGTTTAAAGCATTTAAGAAACAATGTGAATTCAGCGGCTTTTTGAATTAAAAAAAATCAGTAAACAACATTTAGTAAACAAACTGTTAAAACCCCTATAAATGCTTTCAAAGTACTTACAGTGTATTTTCTTTTAACTTATGCTATACTTAAAGTTCCTTATGGAAATACACAGACATGTATTGAGAAACCAAAGAACCATTTCAAGTAATATTTAGCATTCATCATATCTTCTCACATTATTTCTATAATTAATCAAATAAAATTAATTTTATAATGCTTATATATGTTTTGAAAAGTGCATATAAATTAAAATATATCAACTGGATAATATTTGTGTAAATTATATCTTTCCTGCACCGTCTGATCTACAGTGCCGACATTAGCTAGAGCAGTTCATAAAGGTTTACCATCCCGGGCTGAGCGATGCTAGCTGTAGGGTGTTAGGAGTTCCCCTCCGGGTACCTTGACCAGGAGTCACTTGTGTATTTTGAAAGCCTAATGGCAGCTGTGAACATTTGTTTCCATTTATCTTGATCTGTCACCTACTTGTGCAAACCCCCATTCACATTTTCTAGTCTTACCTCAGTTTTCTCGCCCCTTGTTGCTGTGGTCGTTTTGCAATGAGGTTTCCACTCTGCAGATCCCCTGGTATGTATTTGATTTTCTTCCTTCTCTTTTTCTGTCATCCAATGATGCACTTCTCCTCACTTCCGCCCCTTCCATATTACATGAAGCATTCCTTTAAAAAAGTTCCTCTCATCCCCACTGCTCTACCTAGGTCCACGTTCTCACTTTCTGTGAAACTTACTTAAATCTGTTTAAACATTTAGAAATTTAGACATTTACAAGTTTCGTAATGAAGAAGTTGAGAAACGTAATTTCTACCTAAAAGGATGCAAAATTCCTGGTAACCCAAGCATTGGGATTTTCCCCCCGAAATGCTAACAAATGAATAACTAATTTTTCTAACAAGGGATTGTTAAGATTCAATGAGCTAATTAAAAGATCGTTTTTCAGTGACCTGCACAGCAGGTGCCTTGACTTCCTGTTCCTGCCAAGACCATAACTCTGAAGCACCAGACAATGGCAGGGTTCAGGTGGAATTCACACATTTTGTTACTGCAGATACATGAAAATGCCAATTTCCTGTTAATAAAGAAAAGTCAAAACTGCCCAAATAAAGTGAGATCAAATTAAAATAACAAAATACAGATGATTTTAGAGCTACTAGGGCCCCCAAATATTTAACCTGCTCATGTTATAGACAAGGATGTGAAAAAAGGGGAGAGGTCAGAAAACTCTTCCAAGTCACGCAGGGAGTTAGAGACCTGTATTGATGCCCTGGGGTTTGTTTGCTTCTGAATTAACAGTGTTTGGGCAGCTTTGTAAAGTCATGGGACCTCCAGTATGTGGGTTGGATGTCGTTTACAATCTCCCAGCTCCTTTTTGCCTACTTTCAGTTGTTTCTCAGCAACATTGTCATCATTAGGCTGAGAAAAATCAAGTTATCATTAAAAAGTAAAATACACTTAAATAGTAAAATACTCTCATATGATAAACTAGATATGATTTCCTAAAACACTAAACAAAGGTGAATTCTGATTATGCAGTTCTGTATTAATTATAATCATTATCTGTTACTACTTACTGGACTAAGAATGTTAGCAACAGATACTCAAAATATTTACAAGTGGATTGTAGATATGTTGAGTTTTTAGATGAGGCAAATAAAGCTTAGGGTGAAGTAATTTTCCCCGGACTGAGAAACTAGTAATAGGAGTGAAAGATACAAATGCACTCATCATGTAACACCTCAGCCTGCCCCTCCAGTTGAGCTCCTTGAAATCTTCCTTTCTAGCATTAGTTTCTTCTTACATCACATTTTCACTTGCTCACTAAACTCTCAAACACCTTATAGGTTTTTATACTCTGTGGTTCTGTGAGAGGAAAGGTCAGACAATTTGAGGTTAATAGTTTAGATGGTAAAATGTATTATGAATCTTTTGTACAACTCTGGCATTGTTTACATGTAATTATTGCCCTTGTAGACAATAAGATCTTCAGCTGTAAAATACAGATTTTTTAGACACTTGAGTGCCCAGTCAGGAAGCACTAGAGAAAGGAATCTGAGTAGAAAAGTGAAATATTATTTATTTGCCATTTTCACCTAGCAGGTGGTGCCGACATACAAGATTTGATTCTTTTCTACTCAAACCATATGGCCCTTTTGGACACACTATCCCCCAGGAAAATAACATCACAGAATAAACTCCAGTCCAGATTTACGGTGCTCCCAGTACATGGCAGGCAGAGTACAGACCAGCAAAGATCATTATTCAATGCATAGGGAAAGAAAAACACAAAACGGAAGGAAATCTCAGCAGATTCTCAGCTTAGACTACTGTCTTTGCAAAGCAGGGAATATACCTGCTACCAAAATACTTCAAAATAATTTCCTAGAAATACTTATTTGTTTGTTTTATTAAAATAGATTTTCAGTGATTCATGATTTATTCATTTGGTAAAAACTGTCTATTCTGTTCAGTCATGCTGCTTATTACTGAGTTTGCCATGGAGGAAAATAGACAAGCTCTGACTCCATGGAGCTTAGAGTTTGGTGAAGAAGGCAATAAAATAATAAAAAGAAATCAATTTAGAAACAGCACTCCAAGTTCTGCTTCAATATCCACGGTAGCATAGTGAATCTGCAGAGTGGGGAGAGGCATTGACTCCCTCCCTCCAGCCTATCCACAAATGAACACGCCCCAGCTGACCTGCAAATAGCACGTGTTGTGCAAGCCCAGGGGACACCACTCACTACAGAATAGCAGTGTCCCTTCACATCTTAGGCACGATCATTTTGGTTCCAAATCATAAGTCAAGTTGGAGAACTAACTGTGAGATCCAACCGGGGCATAAATACATTCTTCTATGGCCAATGGCTTAGGCTTTGAAAAAGTTACAACTATGTAGTAATTATTTTATTTTTAGGCATTGATAGATTTTGGAATTGTGCTCCTCCTTGATGCCGGAGAAACTATAACATTAAATACCTTCATCAATCGAGGCCTGATCTACACCGAACTAGAGCAGTACGGCTTTGCATTAGAGGTGAGCCTTCCTTGTCGCTGTGCAAAAATGAACCCACTGAATTTGGGCTGTTTTTTTCTGAAAACTTCTCTGACCAAGTTTTTATTGCTACCAGGTAACAATATTATTGAGTGGTAACTGTAGAAAGAATTATATTCAAATATTTTGAGTGACTAATAGAATCTGTTCAAAAAGTGCATACTTTTACTTTATTTTGATTAAAGATAAGTAGCTGATACATGCTAGAATTCTAACTTGATCAAAATTATCACCTCCCAAGAAATAAACACAAAGCTCAATTATTTAAATAATTTGTGTGTTATTTACTCTGCTGCTTGGCCCTCTTTCTCGTACGCAGTTTTCCCCTTTTTCCAACTGAAAATATATCAGTATATCTGTTTCAAACAGGACAGGAAATCATGGCTGAGAATGGCCTTTGGGAACAGGATTTAAATTAAGAAACGGACATTCAGAGTTGCAATTGACATAAGCATGCTCAGTATAATTGAAAAAATTGGTGGTTTTTGAAGTTTATTTCATTATAGCATAAACAAAGTTCATAATTTTCATTTAAACTTACATTTTATTGTAAATAGTAATTTTTGAAGTAAAATGCAGAAATGACAAAAATAGCAGTTTGATTTGCAATTTAGTATCTTCTGTTCTGAGAAACCGCAGTGTAACATTATGTATGTAGTAGAGCGCTCACTTCCTATTCTTTCCATCTTCCAGTCCAGCTTGTGTGGTTTTAAAACATCTGGAGTGCTTTTGAGAGTCTGTCCAACAGAATCACTTTGCAGGCATTTTGCACCAGGATGAAATGTAATCCTAGCATTTGAATTTCTTTAGACATTTTGATATGTTGAAATATCTCTTTGAGATGCATTACCTCTGCTATTGGAACTGGAGAACTTTTCTGTTCTGTTTGTTATAGATAAGAAAATTATGAAATTTAGACAACAGAATTGGGGTGGGAAAAGAAAAACAGAGGTGGGGTGCAAAGGACCCCAGCTGCTGGGGAATGAAACACACAGCTTGTGTTGCCTGCCAACAAAGTATTCACTTAACACTAAAGGACAACATGAACCCCATTCCACAATTGATATGTACCAGGTGTGACAATAGCACAGAATTTATTACTGAGGAAACTGGTATTTAAAAGAGGTTATGTAAGATCGTGCAACATCTGAGCTGGGTTTCACTGCATTCCAGATGCTCTATGCTCTTCCAATTGACAGAGGTCCAGCTCTTGGGAGAGGGGTCCAGCTCTTGGGAGAGGGGCTGGTCTAGTGAGACTCACTCGTGGCTCCTACCTTTCCTCACATCTAATTGGTCAGCATGTCCAGTCAGCTCTCCACCCAAAGCATATTTGGAGTTAAATCAATTCTCATAATTGTGACCACTGTCTTCCCATCAGTGACCATCGAGTTGTTAGTCCCAATCCTGAACTGTTGCCTGTGACTAACCAAGAGCCTGTGTGACCTGATGCTCTTCAGCTCTCCAAGGTCACTGTGCCTTTCTCCTCCCCGCTCACTCATGCTGGCCTCTTGTGAGCTCTTGGCAATGCCTGTCTCCCTTCCTGCTTTCACACAGGCTGCACCCTATGCAGACAATGCTCCGCTTGCTGCGCTATGTGTGGTTCACATCCTCTTTTCATTCAAGTGTGTGTTCAAAAGCACTTCTGTGAAAAACAGACAAATTAAAATGAGGTTTTATATGTATTAAAAAAATCAAAAATAAATCTGGAAAGAAGAACAGAGGAGGCCAGTAGAAAACAAATAGTAAAATACCCACGTAGAATCATGTGAGTAGTTATATTAAATGGGAGTGGTCAAAAGATAGCAAATATATAATGAGAATGTCAGATGGGAAATTTAAAAAAATACTCAATACGTTCTGGCCCTAAGAAACACACTTTAAATATGATATTGGTAGATAAAAGCAAAAGGCTAGAAAGAGATATACCATGAAACATAAAAGTCAATAAGTGATTTTTGTCTGTGTAATTAAATAAAACTTAAAAATTATGTAGGCAGAGGGACAAATGATGGAAGCAAGCTAGTATAATAGGATGTCTAGATAAAGAAAATTAAAGTCTTAAAACCTATTCAGGGTAAAAGAGATTTGGGGGTAGGGATGAATGGGGAGGTCCCGTCTGACTGGTGCTGAAAACATATCACTGATAGATCTGGGAACTTTGGAGAATACTTGTCAGGAAGCATTTTGACAGGAGTCATTTAAGAAGTTAATGGTGAAGTGTGCCTGACTGAGACTACTTATTTCATTCCCTTCTTCAAAACCTACCATAGTAACAGTAAATTAATTAAAAAGATTTAATTCCATGAGGTTAAAGATCATGAAGCAATGTTTTTGTTTTTGTTTTTGTTTTTTGGACAGGGTCTCACTTTGTAGTGCAGGCTGGCCCTGAGCTCACTGTGTAGCCCAGGTGAGCCTCAAACTCACAGCAGTCCTCCTGCCTCTGCCTCCCAAGTGCTGGGATTGCAGGCGTGAGCCACCACGCCCGGCACTGTGGTATGTGGTTCTGACTGCTGGTGGGCATGAGTCTCCACACTTGGCATTGTTGTATGTGGTTACCCGGGATGGAACCCTGGCCCTTGCACTTGTAAGACAGGTGCCAGAACCACTGAGCCAATCCCCAGCTCAGGAAGCAATATTCAAGCACTCTAAACCACCAGTCTGGATTTTAATGTCCTAAACTTCCATTGTAATGGGAAGCCAAGGGTTAGATACTGAAGAGAAGTAAATCTGTGCACAATGAATAAACAAAATTGTCATAGATATGTAAGGATGTCAGGAGAAGGGCAGCGTGTGGAATGGCGCTGTTGTGGTTAGAGTTTGCAAGGGAATAGATTCAATACAGAATACATGATGTATAGGATTGTTTAATACTTTTGTCCCCAAAAGTCAAATGCAGAGGAGAGCAAGAAGTCTGTTCACACACTAGAGACCCGAAGGATCCAGGCAAAGGCCCAGATCCCATGGCGATGTCCCACACAAGTCCAGCTGAAGTCCTAAAGCCCAAGGCAATATCTCATGCAAGTCTATATGGAAGATCTTCCCCAGGAAGGCCCCAAATTCAGTGGTAGAAGCTGGAAGGTCTGTGCCAGCTGGGTGAAGGGTTTGTGCCACCAGGATGAAGGATCCGCCCTGGAATCAGGAAGCGATGATCAAGGCAAAGATTAGAGTGCTCTCCTGCCAAGTACGGCAGCCATTCCCCGGGGGCAGCCAGGACCTTAGCTCCCTCAACTACAACAACCTGTAAGTTTGTATCAGGAAAACCACTACAGGAAGATTGTCTAAGAAAGCGAACAGCCCATGATCCCCTCCAGTTTCATTTTTATGCCTTTGGAGACGGTCCTCAGATGAGTCTTCCATGCTCAGAACCACAGTGATTCAGTGCAGCTGAGCGTCCCGGTTGACTATTAGTTAATCCACCACAGCACTGTTAGCTAAATTCTATTCTATACAGTGAGTAAACAGTTGTAAAGTTGTAATATGATACAATACTCATGATTCTTAGGCATTTGAAAGTAAATACCAGAGGAAAAGACAGCAAGCGGGAAAATGATTGCATTTGGGAAGTGGGACTTAGACATAAAGGGTGATCACTGTTTAGCATCATGAGTACTGCATTTTCTTTAGGCCCTGTGCACTATATAGAGGGATCTCCTTGACCAAAATAAAAATAAGTCAATGAAAATGTCTTTAGAGCCAGTTTACACTATGCGAAGACAATGCTGATTTTGCCTTCAGGAAGACGGGTAGTGACAAGAACTAGAAACCTGTGGCCGAGTGAGATCTCATTAGGTCACGGCAGTGAGAGTGGACCCAGAAGACAGTGGAGCAAGACGGAGTTGGGCTCCAGAGGAGATGGGAGGGAACGTGTGACTCAGAAAGGGAAGGTGCTTGGCAGCATGTCTGCCTAGATTATATTTGATTCAATAATACATTCTTTGTTTCTACCTAAATAGTTCCACCAAAATATGCTTCACCTAGTCTCAATGGAGAACCTACATTCCCAGACTGACTGATGCTTCTTCCTCTCATAGCTCCTCGACTGCTCAGCTTGACCCCGCTGCTTCTTCTTCTACCCCTCATAAGAGCACAAAACTCATCCTGCTGTCCAAGGCAACCTGCCCTTACTCTGTACACAACCAAGGAGAGTGGGTGGATGGAGGAGGAGGAGTTGGGAGGGAGAGACTTGGTTATGGCGAGCTCCTCTCTAGTTGGGCATTGTCTTTGGTGCTGTAGAGGGCTGGAGTCACTTCCATCCAACCCTCCATGAGAGGATGCAGTCAGTATTCGACCCTTGACTGGCTTAGCCAAATGACATCATGGTCAAAATTGCCCATGAACATACCTGGGGTAACAGTTACCCTGGAATAAACATGTTCCCTTTTGCTCCTTCATAGGTCTTGGACTCTTACTTTATGAGGGCCACTCTGTACATTATAGCAGTTACTAAAATTAATCTACATCTCAGTATATAGTGTATTGCTATTGACATGTTGTTTGATTTGTAGATGTTTACTTACATACTTTATTAAGTTTTTGGTGATTTTATTTTGCTTCGGGTCTCAGATGTTTTTATAAGACTTTGAAAAATATTAAGTGTTGGACACTGACTCTGGTCCCTAAGACAGTGCAGTGTTCCAAGGTACGGTGGTGAGGGTTTCCTGTACACCTAGCACTTTCAGTTTCTTTTATTTTGTTTTGTTTTTTGACACAGGGTCTCACTTTGTGGTTCAGACTGGCCCTGAACTCTCTAGGTAGGCCAGTCCAGCCTCAAATTCTAGGCAATCCTCCTGCCTCTACTTCCTAAGTGCTGGGATTACAGGTGTGAGCCACAATATCTGGCCTGTGCTGTGTGGTACCAGGGATCAAACTGGGGACCTAATGCTTGCCAGGCAGAGAACCAATGAGCTAAATATTGGCCCTAGTTTCTTTTAAATAATCTGTTCCCCAGGGTCATTCAGATTCATCACAGAAGTCTTCCTAAATTTCAGATCTTAGGGTCAGAGTCTCACTCTGCTGTCCAGGAAGTCCTCTGGTTCCCTGGACTCGTCTGGAAGTGCGGATTTCCAGAGATTGAGCAGCCTTTGCTCATCCACACAACACAAGGCCCTTTTCCAGGCCTGGGAGCCTGTTTGCTCTAAAGATCCTGCCCAGGATCTCTGTCTAGCTGGTGAAGTCTCTCATGGTGTTCAATGGATATAAATAGTAAAACGTGTAAATTAGACACTTCACTATATATTGCAGGTGCAGAAAAGTTCCACCACTGCCTTTTATTCTGCTGAATATCAAACCCAGAACCTTGCTCATGCAGTTGGCCTGGGTCCTTCCACTGAACTGTATCCTAAGCCCAAAGTCCCATAGTATTGTTGAAGTGAAGGCAAGCAGCATGAGATTCTGAATAGTGGGCAGCTGTGGGTCTCCTGTGCTCTGCATATTCTCACTCAGGAGGAAAAAATGAAATTTCTGGAAGGCACATATTCTAATGCTTATGTATATATGTTCATGTGGAACCGAAATTAGAAGGAAACTTAAGAATGCACATGTCATAAACATTACAAAAATTAACACAAATTTGCAAATTTGTTTTAGGACTTTAAGCAAGCTGCATCAATAAGGCATACCAATGTCAGTCTTCATCAAGCCACTGCCATGTGCCACCACAGGTATGGAGCACAGTTGTTGTTAAAGGGGAAGCAAATGGGGCCTCCAGACACATTTAGGTACAATCCCATAGAAAGTCAGGGAGGAATGGAACAGAGTGAGGGAAGTGTGGATGTGATGGACTGTAAAAAAAGAAGAGAGACAGAGTTCCCTGTATAGATGTGGGATCACAGCTACTCTGTTGTGCTGTTAGCTGTCTTCTGCTTGCAGTAAGCTATTTTAGCCAAACCAGGAGGAAATATCTACATCACGTCACTGAGAATGATCAGCTGATTGAAGCCTACTCGTTGGGAAATGACATTTGCAGTACATTAAGTAAAATTATGCATAACTTGATATATCTAGACATAAAATAACAGTTGGTTTAGAAAACAAGGAAGATGACTTGTAAAAAGCCATTTCCCTGGAAAACAGTAATTTCAAAAGAGAACATATTTTCAGGGATGAGGATTTAGCTCAGTGGTTCTGGTGCCTGTCTGGCAAGCGCAAGAGCCCGGGTTTGATCCCCAGTAACCACATACAACAGTGCCAGGCATGATGACTCACGCCTACCAGCGATCAGAACCACGTACCACTATACTGGGCATGGTGGCTCATATCTGTAATCCCAGCAGAGTCAGGAGGCAGGAGGATTGCTGACTTCAGGACCAGCCTGAACAACAAAGTGAGACCCTGTCTCAAAAAACAAAAACGAAAATAAACAAACAAAAAATAATGTATTTTCAAGGAAATCTTGCATTTAAAAGCAATTATATATGTAAAACTGATTAAAATAATATCAAGAAATATTTAAAAAGCACAATAAAATCAATAGAAAATATAATACTTATAATGCTGAGTATCATCTTCCTTTGAGCTGGTTAAACAAATCAATAAGTTATAGAGAGAACACTTGTATAAGGCTAAAATGCAAACATAGAGTACAGTATATAAAGTTGGCTAAATATAATATTTACATTTCTATATGTATATTCAATGTCTGACAATTAAATTTTGGTTATTTAGATTTTAAAAGCAAAGAGATTCAGTGTGCATGGATTTTAATATAAGATAAAATAAGCTTGGCTAAATAATAGTTTACACCATAACTTTTTATAGGAGGAACAATAGCAGTTAATTTGAAGAAGGAAATTAGAATAATTCATAAACTATGTAGATATATTTGCTGTGCACAAACTCAGTTTGGATAATAGAGTATGGTTTGAATTATTTAGGAAGTTGACATGTTTTATTTTTCCTTTGAAGAACATAGTACAGCTCTATTTCCCTGGGAGAGAGTGTGTTATTTTATGAACAAAGTCATTTAGTAACTGATACTTCTAAGGATGCCTTCAAGTGAAAAGAACCATCTCCGACCTTTTATTTTATGCAGACAGCAAAATGTAATTGCACAGCTGAGAATCTTAGTCCAGCAACCTTTGTACAACCCATCTCGTAAGGATCTTTCTTAGACGGAGGTGGAATAAGAAGGACTGATGTGTTTTGGTGGGTGTGTACTAGAGTAAGACTCCTAATGTTGTTACACTGGGTTAAAATTAAAAACAAGAGTCCAAAGTTTCTCTCCCCCTGTTTCCTATGTTTAGCAACTGCTAGAGTCAGTAAGCTTTTTAGTCGTGTCAGTTCACAACCTCTTCTATGAGATGGAATCACTCCTTATGTATGGCGGAGCCTCCTTAAGCTGATGCTGCTTTGGAATTTCAAATAACTAACTTTTGTCACCTGACTAGGATTTCTGTTGTTCTTTAATAAAAGAAAAGTTCAAACAACAATAAAGCCCTGATAACCTACAGTCCCAATTCCATGCGTGTTGAGTTTTTAACAGTTTTCTGAGCTTAAAAACAAGGAATGTTTTGTGATTAGTTAAGTTTCTTTAGGAAAAATATTCTTGCATTTCAAGATAAGCAATAGTGTACATAGCAGCAGTTTGTAAACTGTGGGGATTCACTTTTAGTGTCTTATATGGAGTAAGAAATTTAAAAAATCTCATTTGTAAAATTATATAAAGGGATAAATCTTTAAATTTTAGGGCTTTGATCTTTGAACTCAGGGGGCTTCAGACTTCTGAAGTATCTTTTGTGTATCTCTGGTTCTCACTCCTGTGGTTGCTAGGAGACAACATTCCTTAGGCTGAATATCCTACTTGTTGCCCAGTTTAATCACTGACACTGTTAGAGTGGACTTAATTTGTAGATCTTCTTAGGAAAGTTACCTTCATGTTTTTTAAAAAATGAGAGATTACTCAGTTATATGTCCTCGGCACTTCCCATCATTTCAGTACATTTATTTTGTTATGCTTAATATTTCCCTAAACTATATTTAATCTCGACTGTGCAAGTCACATTCTTTAGTCTGGGGGAGGTGTATGTGTTTGTGATTTATTTGTACAACTCAGTAGGGCCCATCTGGTCACGTCTGTGATTAATGTGGCCAGTGCTGTGGCCTTTGTGCTGTAGTGTCGCTGGCCCACTCAGTGCCTGATGCATCATGAGTGGATGCTGTAATGAGAATTAGACACCTTCTGCAAGTCAGTGCATCACTTTAGATGTATGTTCACACGTCTTATTTTAGAATAAACTTTTATATTTGTGGAAGCAGATGCTCCACTGTTTATAGTTAGTGAACATGTACATTGACAGAGTGTCTAATTCTGCTGCCTTCCCATTGGCTGGCTGCTGTGCAGTGACTTAGCAAGAGCATCAGCCTACAGAATACTAATCGATGCCTCTCTAGAAAAATAAAGTTGCTGCTTCTACAGTCTTTAGTTTGTTTGCTCATGCACTGGTGTAAGAACCTGGGGAGTCTCTGTCCTCGGTGCTGTCACCTGCTCTGAGCTGATTTTACTCATCATCAACTTTGAAGTACTTGCACAGTAGCTTTCAAGAACCATTTCCAGCGTTAAGGTGTCAGGATTATCAAGTCAAAACAAACTAAGCACTCATTAAAGTTAACGCTGGTAACTAGACCAGTGAAATGAGAGCTCTCATCATGGCCTTTGGATGTATTTGTATTGTATGCTAGTGTGCCTCAATGTGCTACCTCATAGATTTTGTTTTTGCATTTTTTATAATTATTTGGGCTATGCAAAAGAACAGATTATGTTTTATAATCTGTATATCAGGATGTGTGTTCCCAAGGGATTTTTTTTTTTTTTTTTTGAGACAGGGTCTCACTTTGTAATTCAGACTGATCCTGAACTCAGCTTCGAATTCACAGCAATCCTCCTGCCTCTGCCTCCCAAGTGCTGGGATTACAGGTGTGAGCCACCAGGTCCAGCACAGTGGTATGTGGTACTGATCACTGGTGGGCATGAGTCACCATGCTCAGCGTTGTTGTATGTGGTTACCAACAGATCTTGCACTTGCAAAGCAGGCACCTGGAACCACTGAACTAAATCCCGGGCCCCTCCCAAAGGACTTTTAAACTCTTTTGGATAAGAAAGAAATAACATTTGGACATTAGAATATTAAGAACATTTTAATGATTTATAGGAAAATATGAGGGAAGAGGGATTACCCTGAAAATTTTAATAAATGTAGACAATATGCATCATAAGTGCTTCACTACTCATTTATAGCATTTTGAGCACAATAAAACCATGCATTTCACAGAGAATGACAATGGTGTGTTTATTCTTGATAAAAAAAAAATGTTGGTCCATATTTAGAAGTACTGCTGTAATGCAGTCACATAGAAAAGCACTGCAACCTACCTTTGGTGAACGTTTGCTTCTTAAACAGTGCCAGTTGTTGAGGAAGAGGAACACAATTTATTATAACTTTCATAAAAGAAATGATGCTGTGTTTTTTGAGTAACAACCCACAGAGTCAACTCAAAAGTCCAGCCGGCTAACCTTTGCCTGTTCATAATATCAGAACCTAAACTTCTCTGGTGCAGCAATATTCATATTGTGGGGTCCTCTGCAGAACATTTGATGCACCACTTTTGGGGAGTGTTAACCAAAACATCAAGCAAGAATCATGAACATATCAGTTATTTTTCAAGGTGCAGTCATGCACAAAAATAAATAAATAAAACCAAACAAAACCCCTCCTTGAGCAAAATTATGGATATTAGGGTCCAATAGATATAGGCAAAACAAAATGGAGTCACTGAAACTAAATGCAAATGCAAATATGTGAAATGAAACTGTAAGGAAGCCGATAATAGCAACCCAGAGCTGCTAAAAGCTGTACTCCTAACTCTCTGATCCTAAAGTAGCCTCAAGTAACCTACTATTAGCCAATCAATTTTTTTCCTTTTCTGTTTTTTGTTACCACTGTACAAACCTCAGATTTCTGTTCTTTCCCAGTGGCACTTGAAACCAAATAAATCTATTAAAAATGGTGATAAAGAATGAAGTTAATGTGCAACATTTTGGTCACTAGTCAATTTTGAGAGGCTGACCAAAAGGAAAATGTTGACTAACTGGGGAGTATTGTCAAGGTTAGCCTAAAGCTGCCTCCTTACATAGATTAAATTTGTCCTAAAGCTATTTCCACACATAGTGAACTATAGCCTACCTTGAAGGATACACAGGCTGTAACTTACTCTTGTAACAAGTAGCCGGGTCTCAGCCAATCACAAGCAACCACCTTCTCAAACATCAAGCAAAACAAAAGTGAATTGCATCCAATCAGGCTGTCTCTTCTACATCTGCCTTTTCTGTATGCTCTTTTTTTTTTTTTTTTCCCTCTGAGTACAAGCCCAACTTGGAAAATGTAGTGAATTAGAGGATTTGGGATCCAGTCTTCTGCCAGAGTGTAGAATCACATATAAAGTGTGATTTAAGATCACAATTTTACATCTGCAAAACACATTTTGTTGTGATTTTCTCTTTGACCTACAGCATGACATTGTGAGAAAATGAATCACTTCTCAGTTTCAAAATGAATTCTTTCTCATAACTTATATCCAGGGAAAAGTTAAAATCTAGCCTTTAAAACCTTTCTGTTTATGATAGATGGTGCAGCCCTCAAGTTTAGTTTTCTGTTGACTACAACATCCAGCTCCAGTTTTATTTATTTTTTAGGGTTGCCTCCTATTAATGGCATGAGGTACTTATTTTTCTACATATAATATTGATATTAGATCATCTTTTAAAATAAACTCAGCTGTTTGATGAATTGACAGAAAACATTTGGTAGATAATAGGGCACAGCATCTCATAAAATAAAGGCTAACATTTGGGAAACACTTTTAAAGGATACTTTTGAGTGGTGTCTAGGAGAAGATAGTTTCTGGAACACTTATCCTAGATTCCTTGTGTTTCAAAAGGCAAGATGGGCAAATAGTGATATACCTTATTACCTTTTAAAATGAGCTTCAGACAAATAATAGAAAGAATGGTCAAAGATCTCTGTGCTATGTTCTTCTGTGTCTGAATATATACATTTTATTAGATTTTAAGATTTTTTTCCGTTTTTGTTTGTTTGTTTGTTTTGTTGGTTTGTTGTTTTGAGACAGTGTCTCACTTTGTAGTTCAGGCTGACCCTAAGCTCAGCCTCAAACTCACATCAGAGCAATCCTCCTGCCTCTGCCTCCCGAGTGCTGGGATTACAGGTGTGAGAGCCACCATGCCCGGCACTGTGGTATGTGGTACTGATTGCTGGTGGGCGTGAGTCACTATGTCCAGCATTGTATGTGGTTACTGGGGGATCGAACCCAGGCCCTTGAGCTTGCAAGACAGGCTCTGGAACCACTGAGCTAAATCCCCACCCCGCCTCCACCTTTTTTTTTTTTTTTTTTTTTGAGACAGGGTCTTGCAATATAGTTCAGGCTGTTCTTGAACTCAGTATGTTCACTGGCCTTGAACTTGCAGCAATCTTCCTGCATCAACTTCTCAACTGTTGGAATCAGAGGCATGGGACAACACACTTGGGAACTATGTTTTTCTTTGATACAGTGCTTATTACAAAGATCAAAATTAGCTCTTTAGAGGACCACAGTTGTGTATGTGGGCCGTTGCTAATGGAAACATCAGTAGGCAGTACAAGAATAAATAGGGTATTTTATCAATAAGAGTATAAGTTTTCTGAACTGGTAACTGATAGTTGTTAAAAACAAGATTTAGGAATACCATTTGGACTTATACCACTTGAAAGGAAGAATTTCATAGCACTACATTCTGCTATGAAAATGTCCTTTGCTTTTCTTCCTTTCTTTATCGAAAACTTCAAAGAACCATGCCAGACTTCTTAGGTCATATTGGCCTTATGTACTTCCTCCTATGAGAGGTAATAAATAAGACATTTTACAAGAGTCATTGTAAATCTTTTTGGAAAAGTCACAAACAGGCAAACACTGAATGCGTACAAGGAGCATCAACTCATCAGATGGCATCAATATTTTATTTTATTTTTTCAGAATTCAAGAATTGAGAGAAGCTATCAATTTCTTTACCCAGGCTCTTAAAATTAACCCACTTTTTCTGGATGCTTATATTGGACGAGGGAATTCTTACAGGGAATATGGACATGATGAGGCTACCAAGCAAGCACAAAAGGACTTTCTGAAAGCACTGCGTCTGAATCCACTGTGCACTAAAGCCAGAATTAGTCTGTGCTATAATTTGCAGGTAATATAGCATTTTGAGCATTGAAAGCATTGTCTGGACAGGAGAGAGAATGTGTGGCCCTGTATTGGTGGTGGGGCTAAATGTTACTTCTTTGAATACGAACATTTACCTTTCCCTTTTATTGCACAAAGCAATGGGGGTAGCAAGAATAGCACATAGTTACAGGGAGCTTTCCTGGACAAGCCTGGGGAGCTGGAGTGCCAGTCAGATGGGATTTAACATGAGTTTCCATAAAGTCTGTCTCCCTCTCCCTCCTTACAAACCACCTTTAAAATCTGCCTACATTTCAGTAGCTTAGACTTTAATTTCATGGGTGTTATCCTATTGAATTATATAAAAACAGAAGAGAACAGACAATATATGAAAATTTTAAAGTGACTACCAGCCTTACAGAAGGTCAGAAAAATGATTAAATAGGGACTTCTGAGTTCAGTCATCTTCCAGAGAGCAACGAGTTAGAATTTACTAGAAGGGCAAGAGGACAAGAGTGTTCCCTTAACAAGATGAAATAATGCAGACCTCCCAAGACAGGCATAAACAGTAACATAAATATGTTAAATGCAGAAAAGAAACATAGGTTATAGTCCCAGGGAGTTGAGCAGTGTTGAGGAGCAAGAGGGTTTTACTAAAAATTAGCATTTATAAGACTAGGAATTAGTCAAAGCTGAGGCTGAAACTAAGATGTTACGTCCTGGACAGAGGGAAAGAAGGGCCCACTGGGAAGCTTTGGAACTGTCAGTCAGAAGCACTGCTGTTTCGCATGGTAGTCTTCATTTTATGTTGTCTAAGATCAGATGGGTGTAAGAAACAACTTTACAATTAAATGCATTTCAGTTAATGAAGATGTCACCCTAAACAGAGGTAGTCACTGAAATGTACTCATGGCATAGCCTACTTTCTTGTCTGAAATACCTTAGGTTTAGCACAATATAACTATGACCTTACCAAAGGTTTTAAAGTGAGTCAGGACCATAAACATGTCGTATTACTCACTAATTATTTTATAAAACTGGAAAATTATCTTAGTCTCAAGGAAAATTTCAGAAAGCCTGGAACCACTTTACCATTGCCATGGAACTTGATCCAAACAGCCACCTCGCCCACGAAGGAAGGGCTGTGGTCTGTCTTCAGATGGGAGCCAGCTTTGCTGCAATGCAGGACATTAACGTGGCCATAAAGGTAAATATGTACTTAGATTGCATTATTATTGACATAAGTTAACACGGCCCATGAATAGGTTCAAATAAGAAGTTCTGTGTTACCTTCTTAAAGGATCTGGAAGAAAGTAGTATTTTCTTTTCTTGTCCTGAGTGTTCCCTAGTCTATAGAATTATTATTCTTTTGGCAACTTCATAATCTAAGTGAGTTTAAAATTTTTTTAAAAACAAATCCCTGATTTGTTGATTCAGGAAATGCAGCCTGTAAGTGTCACTGCCTGCCTGCTTTATTTTGTAATGTCAAAGGAGCGCAAAATAGAAAATGAAATTCTAGGTTTGAAGGGACTAAAGAAAGAGCAGTTTAAATCTCCAGATTCTTCCCAAAGTGGCACTCTGAATAAGCCTTGTGTGCAGTGACAGAAATTTTCCAGCTTCTGGATTTTCTTTCTCTAAATCTGAGTAGATGTTATAATGTTTGAAATGAAAAAAAAAAAAAAAAGGAACAGATTTGAAGGACAATTGCTACTACAGAAGAAAAATAAGCATGTCAGCCATTCCATTTAATTTCTTTTCTGGCTTACCATAGGTAAACAGATAAACTTTCCTCCTGTGCTATGCATTGGAAAGGAGCTAAGAAAAGCATTAAGATTATTTGTTTCATTGGAATCAAGTCAACACAGTGTTGACATCAAACCAATTTCGTAACAAGTCCTTTCTCACAATATTTGCTCTAGTGGGGTTTTACCTGCACTATAAAGTTACTCATTCCCACAAGTACATTTCATAATGTTCATTTTTGCAGACATGAAATCAGAGATAAATATTATTCCCATATACCAAAGACTCACACTATTATATTGCAGATCAATACTACAGCAGAGTTCTTAACAAATCGTGGTGTGATTCATGAGTTTATGGGTCAACAGCAGAATGCAATGAGAGACTACCAAGCGGCCATTGCTCTCGACCCCAAGTACCCGCTGGCTTACTTTAATGCCGGAAATATCTACTTTCACCACAGACAGTTTTCTCAGGTAACGTGAGTTTTTCTTAACATTTTCTGTATGACATTAAATGCCTCTTTGTGAAATGTGGTTTCAGAATGCAATCTTTATACCTCAGCCTGATAAGTCATTCACTCTTCTTCTTTTTTTTAAAAATCCTCTTTCACAAGGATGTTTGTGATTACCCATTAAATGCTTATTCCAGTGTGGCTTTTTTCTTATTATCATCAGCCCACCTTCTTTCAGCCCTCCCTGCGTGTCAGTGCGCTCCTTGCCTTGCTGCATCCACTGTCTCCAGCTTCCGGCCCCCTGGCAGGTTTTCCTCCCACGTAGACTTTCTTTCAAAGCGTTTTTATGATGGGGCTTGTCTGTTTCACCTCCACTTATACCGTCACTGAATTTCAGTCCCTGAGAACATGACTGGGAGTAGGGAGCCTCGGATACCAAGTCTGATTTTATGTGACCTTTTAATCTCTTCCAATCTCAATTTATAATGTCTTAAATAAGAATACTGGGGAATTAGACAGTATTTTATTTTGAATCTATTTTACTTGATTGATAATGCATTTACAATTCAAACTATTATTACCTTTTTGGAGTTTTTATCTATAGTCAGTATTGTTCTGTTTCCCTTCAATATTTCTTTCCTTCCTCTATCTTTCTGACTTGGTAGTTTAATTTATTTTTTGTTTACTGTTCAATTTATATTAGGACAATTTATTAAGGTTATATTTTTTTCTATGTACTTTTCTGGCAGTATAGCATGTGATTTGGTCTGTACTTATTTTTTTAATTGAGTAATGTATATATATAAGATAAAATTTTTCATTTTAACCATCATACATGACCAGTTTATTATTGTTAAACGTACTCTGTAATGTTCTTGTCAATTATTTCCCTAAAATTTTGCACCTGAAATTTGTATTTGCTCTTTGACGGGAGAATAAATTAATTATTTAATGGGGTACAAGTTTTTTATATTTCTAATACACTTTTATTTGTATTTGAAAGTATTTTACTCTGTAGTCTGTTTTCTTTAGTTTTTCTTAAGTTTTTCTGATAGAAGGTAGACAGTTGTGCTCCAATGACTGCTTTTAAGAAAATAACCCTAATTCCTTATTTTTTTTTGTTTTTCTACTATAAACAATAAAATTACCTTGGAATGTCCTTTTTCTTGTTAGCAAGGGGGCATAAATTAAAAACTTTCATCTTAGAAAAACCCTCACCCTCATGGCCTAATCCAGCTACATCTTCTCCCTCACCACTGTGAGGGAGACTTTTCCTAAGCCAGTTGTCTGCCTTAGCTCCCTCTTTATTTCTGATTCACGCCACAGGATGTCCACAAATCCTTGACTGAAGTCTATGCCTCTGTTGTTTCTCCAGTGCTCTCCGTGGTCTCCATCCTCCTCTCCCTGGGCAGTTCAGAAGTAATGAATGCAGGCACTTTTCCCCTTGTAATGCACTTCTTTTTCTCCAGATGATGCTATTTGATCCTATTTTCTTCTAGTGACATTCACTAGATCCTCCCTCCTCAGTCTGCTTTTCTGTGTCCTGTCTTCTTCCCTTCTAAGTGCTGGTAGCACCCCAGGTATGGTTCTTGCTTGTTTTCACTCCAGAACTCTTTTTGTGTATTACTCTCTTAACTCTCCACTCTTATTAAGATTATAAACTTTTAGGGGCAAGAACCATACACTGTTCTCTCTTTCCTGCATTCATATATCTAGAAAATCCATTTAATTAGTGGTAGAGTGCTTGCCTAGTACGTGTGTGAAGGCCCTGGGTTCAACACTCAGCAAGGAGGGAAAGAAAGGAAGAAAAAAAGAAAGAAAAAATATTTATCATCTTTGATAAAGCCATCTGAGGAAAAATACCAGTGAATCACAATGTTTTATTTCTTTCTTTCCTCTTCTACTTAGTCATTTAATTCTGTCGGCTTTGTTTATTTTTTCCAATATATCCACTCGTTTCTATTTCTGCTACGATTGCTTTAGAGCTACCCCTATCATTTTGCATTTTGGAGCATTATCATTAACAGCTTGCTGATTTTCTGGTGAATTGGATTGCCACCATAATGAATCAGATTCTGGGTTTATGATAGCCGAGATTTGGCTATCTTAAACTGAGCTCCTATGAACATGGGTGCACATAGGCCGTTGCCTTATGATTCTTTTACTTTTTTTCACATTATCTCCCTAGCTGGGGTATAGAGTGGTCAAATGGGACCCCAAGTCCTAGTTTTTTCAGGGATTTATATACTGATTTCCACAGTGGTTGCACCAGTCTGTATTCCTACCGACAGTGGAGAAGGGTTCATTTCTCTCCACATCACTGTCAACATTTGTTGGCTAATTTTGTGATAGTGGCCATTCTTTGCAGAGTGAGATGGAATCTCAGTGTTGTTTTCAACTTCATCTCTTGAATAATCAGAGATATTAAACATCTCTTCATATGTTTCTTACCTGCCTTTACTTCATCTGAAAAATATCTGTTGATTTCAGATGCCCATTTTTGAATGTGTCTTTAAATTTGAGGGGACCTTTTTGTTTTAAATTCTTTATATACTCTAGATAGTAGTTCTTCGAAAAACAGCTGGTAAAAACTTTTTTCCCATAATGTAGATTGTCTTTTCACTCTACTGGTCATTCCTCTTGCTGTACATAAGCTTTTTAGTAAGATGAGATCCCAGTTTTTTATTCTTTCTGTTAGTTCTCATGCTGCTAAGGTTTTGTTCATATAGTCTTTCCCTATGCCAATGTCTTCAAGAGTTTTACCTTATTTAATTTCCAGCAGGTTTAGTGTTTCTGTTTTAATTTTTAGGTGTCTAATCCACTTTGATTAGAGTTTGGTGCATGGAAAAAGAGATACATGTAGCTTTAGTCTTTGGCAGGTTAAAACCCAGTTTTCCCAGCACCATTTATTAAAGACATTGTCTTTCTTCCATTGAGGATATTTGGCTCCTTTGTCAAAGGTGAGGTGGCATAGTGTATCTGACGTTGTTTCTGTATCTTCTAATCTATTCCATTGGTCCTTGGGCCTGTTACTTTGCCAGTACCATACTGTTTTTATCATAGTAGCTTTGTAGTACAGTTTTAAATTGGGGATTGTGATAACCCCTGCTGTGATCCTGTTGCCTAGGATTGCCTTTGCTATTCTAGGTCATTTGTGGTTCCAGATGAATTTTTGGATTATTTTATCTGCTCTGTTAAGTATGCTCCTGGGATTTCAATTGGGATTGCATTGAATCAATATAGTAGTTTTGACAGCATGCCCTTTTTGATGATATTCGTTCTTCCTACCCAGATTGATTCCTAGATATTTTTTTTGTATGCTATTATGAAAGGAATTGATTTCTGATTTCTCTTTCAGTGACTCTGTTGTTCTTTTATACAAAGGCTATTGAGTTTTGTATGTTGATCTTGTATCCAGCTGTGGTACTAACTCTAATGATTAAGACTAGCAGTTTTAGCTGGATGTGGTGGCTCAGGCCTCTAATCCCAATACTTGTGAGATAGAGGCAGGAGGATTTTCTATAAGTTTGACACTGGCCTGACAGGTATAGTGAATTCAGGGCTAGCCTGATCTGTAAAGCAACACCCTCTCTCTCTCTCAGTCTAAAAAAAAAAAAAAAAAAAAAAAAAAAAAAAAAAAAAAGGAAATAAATAAACCAACAACAAAAAACTAACAGTCTGTTGGCTGAGTTTTTAAGATCTTCTATAAAGAGTATCATGTCATTAACAAATAATGACAGTTTAACTCCTTCCTTATCTTTTTCCTTTTATTTGTTTCTCTTGTCTTATTGCTGTGGCTAATGTTTCCAAAATGATATTGAACAGGAGTGGTAATAGTGGACATCCTTGTCTTATTCCTGATCTTAGTGTGAAAGGTTTCAGTTTTTGACCATTTAGAATGATGCTGGCTGTTGGTTTCTCATAAGTAATTTTATTAGTCTGAGATAAAGTCACTCTATTCTGATTTTCTGGAGGGTTGTGATCATGAATGGGTGTTGAATTTTCTCAAATGCTTTACTTGCATCTCTTGAGATGACCAGATGGTTTTTGTCCTTAAGTTTATTTATGTAGTGTGTTGTGTTTATTGATTTACATATGTTGAACCATCCTTGCATTCCTGGGATAAATTCAACTTGGTCAGGGTATGCGATCTTGATGATCCTCTGTATTCTGTTTGTCAGTATGTTATTAAGGATTTTTGTATAAATGTTCATTAGAGAGATTAACCTACAGTTCTCTTTACTGTTTGATGTTTCTCTGATTTTGGAATCAATTTAATGGTTGCTTGAAGGAATGAATTTGGAAATATTATTTCCCTTTCAGTTTCAATAAAGAGTTTGAGGAGTAGTGTCATTAACTTTTCTCTAAAAGTCTTGTAGTATTCAGTAGTAAAGCCATCAGGACCCAGGCTTCTCATAGTTGGTAGGTTTTTAATTACATTTTCAATTTCACATATTGATATTAGGGTTTAGGGTGTATAGCATTTTTATGACTACTTCTTTCGCCTTTAAAAGTTCATATGTGTCTAGGAATCTATCCATTTCTTCTGTGTTTTCCAGCTTATTGGAGTACATGTTCTCAAAGTAGGTGTTTATTGTAGTCTGAATATCTGCTGGATTTATAGTAATTTCATTTTCATTCCTGATTATATAAATTTGAGCCTTTTCCTTCATTTTTTGGACAAGGTTGTTTAAGCATTTGTCAATTTTATTTACTCTTGCAAACAACACAACTCTTTGACTTTTTGTATCATTCTCTTAGTTTCCACTTCATTAATTTCTGCTCTAATCCTTATAATTTCTTCCCTGGTATGAGTGTTGTGTTTATATTGCTCCTTCCTCTTTTTCTTGTTGTTTGAGGTTCAGCATTGGGTTATTTATTTTAGCTCACTCTGTTTTCTTAGTATGGGCATTCACTGCCATGAATTTCCCTCATAGAACTGATTTCACTGTATCCTATAAATTCCTGTGTTTTGTATTGACATTATCATTTAATTGTAGAAGCTATTCAATTTCCTCTTATTTTTTTTTCTGTGACCCAATAATTGCTGAGGAGAATGTTCAGTTTCCATGTGTTTGTAAGGTTCTTGGAATTTCTGTTAGTGTTGATCTCCAATTTCAAGGCACTGGTCTGACAGTATATAGGGACAACTTCAGTTCTTTTTCATATACTTAAATATGCTCTATTAACTAGCCTGAGGTCTATTTTGAAGAATAACTCATGTGAAACTGAGAAGAATGTATATTCTGACTTTGTGGGGTGAAATACTCTGTAGACATCTATGAAGTCCATTTGTTCAAAGGTTTGATTCAGTTAAGTATTTCATTTTTTATTTTTTATTTTTGTTCAACCAATCTAGCTCTTTGTGACAGTGGGGTATTGAGTTCTCCCACTACTATTGTTTTTGTGCTTATCTGGCTTTTCCTGTCCATTAATATTTGTTTTATAAGATTGGGCAAACTATTTATGACAGTCATCTGTTCCTCTTGGGTTCCTCCCTGTATGAGGATATAGAGTCTTTCTCTCTTTTTCTTGATTAGTTTTGGTTTGAAATCTACTTTGTCTTCAAATAAAATAGCCACTCCTGCTTTTTTGCTGTTTCCTGTAACATGGACAATAGTTTTCCATTCTTTTACTTTCAGTTTATAGATTTCTTTCTGAATTAGGTACATTTCTTGTATACAACATATTTTTGGACCCTGCTTCTTAATCCATTCTGCCAGTCTGTGTCTTTTAATTGGTGCATCGAGGACATTAATAATAATGGTTATAACTGATATGGACTAAGTTAGCCCTGCCATAATGTTTTCCTGTTCTTGACTCTTTTAGTCTTCGCTTCCTCTTTTCCATTCAGTTTCTTGTCTTGCTCAGTGAGTTCACTCTGCTAGGTCTCATGGGATTGTGACATTCATTATCTCTTTGTAAAATATTGTTTAGAAATTTTTGCAGTGCAGATTTTGTGTTTGTGAGGTTTCTTAGTTATTCTTTTTCATGGAAGTGTCTTATTTTCCTATCAATTTTGAAGAATAGTTTTGCAGGATACATAAATCTTGGTTGGAGGTTGTTTTCTTTTAGGGCTTGAATGCTTTACTCTAGGCTTTCTTTGACTTCAGTATTTGCATTGAGAAGTCTGCTGTAATTCTGATGGCCTTTCTTTTGTGATTTTTTTTTCTTCTCTCCACCTACTTTCAATCTTTCATTCTTCTGTTGGGTTTCTATAATCCTGATTATATGCCTAAGTGTACATATTTTTATATCAGAACCACTTGGACTCCTACATCCCTCACTTATCTGTAGATCAAATTCTTTACTTTTTCCTATGAATTTTTCTGCCATTACATGTATCAACAGGATTTTTTAATATATCTTTTTCACTGTTTCCTGTTTTTTCACTGCCTCCAATCAGTCTTGTCTTATTCTTCTTTGCATCATCTATCAGCTTCTGGATTGATTTCTCATAGTCCCTTGCTATTTTCCATAAATTGTTCCTTTCCTGTTTACTGGCTGCAATCATATCTTCTAGGTCTGAAATTAGGCCTTCACATTCATTCACTCTGTTTTGAAAACTTTTACTCAAGTTTTTGATCTCTTGGAAATCTGTCTGAATCTGTTTAACAGATTCTATCAGTTTAGTAATCTGAGATTCTATCATGTTCCTGATCTCTTTTTTAGAGTTACATCATATCTCCCAGTTTGGACACTAATCTTCTTTTATCTGAGAAATTATTTCTGTTTTCCATTTTACTAGATCCTCTTTTCTAACTAGCTCAGAGAGTCCTGGTATTTGAGCTTCAGTTTGCTTTACCAATTTTTCCTGCTTTCCCTTGTTGTTATGATGTTTGTGTCTGGGTTTTTGAATTTTTCTCATTTCTGTTTTTTAATTGTTGCTGATATTTTTTAGTTTAATTCCTGGCCTGCTGCCTCAGCAATGCTTAATGCAAGTCTCTTTCTTCTTAATATCTGGAACCATTAGGAGATGGCTACTTCCTGGGTTGTTTTCCTTAGATCTGTAATGGCTCTTACAGGATCTCAGGTCTAGCACACCATGGAAGGCATTCAATCAGAACAATCACATCACTTTGGCCAACACAATGCAATCAGTATCATCAGCATTATCAAACACAGCACAGGAAATGACAAGTTCTGGCAATTACTATTCTGATGACTTTAACCTCATGAGTTAGATCCATGACCATATTCCAAAATTTGGAAGTAACCAGAAGTGTGTTTACAACTTACTTCAATAGAGCAGCATTGCCATTTGGGAATAAAGGTCACCAGAGAGTTGGTGAATAAAGTAGAGGGAGAGATTAGAAATAGGGCTAGAGGATGTATAAAGATCACCGAGCCCTGGGAAATTGATAGACACTAGAGGACAAAAGAGTCAAAAGGAACAAATACAAAACAGAACAGACTGACAACAGCAGGAAGACTAGAAACTATTTTTATTCTCTTATAATAGTGCAGATACAGAGATAGTAGGGAATACTGAAATGCATTAACTTCTGGGAACTGGTACTGACCAGAGGCAAAGAGAGAATGAATGAACAAAAGAAGAATCAGGGTACCCAGGAGGAATAAGCTAACAGGAGACTATTTTCCCTCTCCTATAAAAATAAGAGCAGTTGCAAAAGGAAAGACCCAAAATTGGACAGATTCGGCAACAACAGATTAGAGAAATGACAAATTAAAGTTAGATCAGAAAAAAGAAAGAAACAAGTACAATGGCAACTATAGGAACAACAACAATAACAACAACAACAACAAAAAGTAAAAAACACTCTATAAAGGGCCCTTCACGGTGTGAATCTGCTGTCTCCTGTACAGAGTATGGGTAGTAGCATGCAGATTGGAGTCAACTAAACATAGGGAGATTGCGGTCATTTCCTGTGCAGTTTCTGGGACTAATGCTGGAGTTGAGCTCCTGCAGGCTTGAAATCTGCAAGAGTGCAGGGTTCTGTAGGTGGGACTAACTCCACAAACTCACCACTGTCTGTAGTCAACAGGATTCCTTCACTCTTCCAGTGGTTGTTATTTCTTTGTGGCAGACGAGGCAGTCATGCACTGAAGACCTATACCTAAGCCCCAGCACTATACTTATTCATCATGCA
>PVIR01019150.1:0-32310 GCA_004026965.1 Petromus typicus
TCCTCCTGCCTCTGCCTCCCGAGTGCTGGGATGACAGGCGTGAGCCACCACGCCTGGCACTGTGGTATGTGGTACTGGTTGCTGCTGGGTGTGGGTCTCCACACCCAGTATTGTTATGTGGTTACCGGGGAATAGAACCCGGGCCCTTGCGCTTGCAAGACAGGCGCCGGAACCACTGAGCTAACTCCCTGGCCCTAAAAAACTTTTTTTGGCTAGACATGGTAATGCACACCTGTAATCTCAGCACTTGGGAGGCTAAGCCAGGTGGATCAGGTGAGTTCAAGGCCAGCTTGCCAGCTTAAGCTACACAGTGAGTTCAGTGCCAGCCTAAACTACATAGTAAGACCCTGTCTGCAAAAAAAAAAGAATAATAATAATAATTTTAAGGGCTGAGATGTAGCTCAGGACAAAGGCCTTGGGTCCAATCCCCAGTATCCAAAACAAGTTAATTTCACATAATTATATGAAGTAAGCCAGGCACAAAAAAGACAAATACTGCCTGATCTCACTGACATGTACAATCTAAAAACATCAAATCAGAGACATCCAGAGTAGCTGAGCATGGTGACTCACACCTGTAATCCCAGCACTCGGGCAGGCTGTAGTAGGACATATACAGTTCAGGCCCAGCCTGGGCAACTTAGTGACTTAATGAGTTCCTAAGAGGTTGAAGATTGTTAATTAGCCTGATTTAACCATTCCATGGCGCATACCTGGGTTGCAACATGAACTGTAGCCCATAAATATACACCATTATAACTTGCCAATTAATAAAGAATTTTTAAACATAATTACAAAGTATAGAAAAAATCACCCAAGCAACAGAAAATGAGAATTAAAATTTTTGATCAATACTTGTGTGTTGACTCTTTTCCCCGGCTGCCTGTCCTATTCTTTCACTCTTCCCAAAGATACCAATATCACAGCTATGTAAAAATCAACCCACAGTCGGCCAACTCAGCCCCTGCCCAGTCCTTCCCAGACACTGCCCCTCCAGACCTGCCAAGCTCCGGACCAGTTAGAACCTCTGCAGTCAGCAGAGCCCTGAACAGTGTATTTTCTCTTCCTCTTATACAGAAGGGAAGGCTGGTTCTTCCAGGTCCTGACGGCCAGCACACAGGAAAGAAGCGGTCCAAACTTTAGCTGTTCTCAGCTGTGGATTTAGCTAAGTAGTTCTGGTGCCCACCTTGCAGGCGGAAGGGTTCCAAGTTCATCCCTAATAACCACATACAACAATGCCGGGCATGGTGACTCACACTCACCAGCAATCAGTACCACATACCACAGTGCCAGGCGTGGTGACTCACACCTGTAATCCTAGCATTCAGGAGGCAGAGGCAGGAGGATTGCTGTGAGTTTGAGGCTTGCCTGGGCTACATAGTGAGTTCTGAGCTGGCCTGAACTACGAAAGTGAGACCTGGTCGCAAAAAAAAAAAAAATAAATAAAAATAAAAAATTTACATATATATTAGCAAACCTAGGAGCCTACACATGCTAAGCAAGCATTCTACCACTGAGTTATATACCCAGCCCTTTTTTATTTAATTTTAGAGACAGGATCTTACTAAGATTCTCAGGTGAGCCTTGAACTTTTTTTTTTTTTCTTAAGACAGGGTCTATCTGTTTAGTTCAGTTGGGTTTAGAATTCACAATGTAGTCCATGCTGACCTGGAACTCAGTGATCCTCCTGCCTAAGCCTCCTGAATGCTGGGATTCCAGCATTCATAGTATGAATATGCTATCCTGTCTCAGCCTTCCAAGTAACTGGGATTACTACAAGCATCCACACCATCACACCCAGCCTGATTTGGTTATTAAGTGACTTGCTATTGATAAGCAGCAGCACTCCTACCAGAGTAACCCAGAAATCTCCTCTGCTGAAATCTCTCATTCAAATGCATCCAATCTTAACTTACTTCCACAATAACAATGATAATAGTGAGAAGAGAAGGAATAAGGAAGAAAAATAGAGCAATTTATCAAGCCCATGCTACGGGCTGGAGTCTCTGAGTCTCAGTTCCACATCTGGTTTATATCACGGGTTAATTAGTTCTCAGAATAACTCATATATTTAAATCCATTTACAAGCTGGGCGTGGTGCACACGCCTGTAATCCCAGCAGGAGGAAGCTAATGCAGGAGGATTGCAAATGCTAGGCCAACCTGGGCTAGACAGGGAGATCCATCTCAAAAACCCAAAACAAAAGCCAGTGGGTGTGGTGTGCACGCCCATAATCCCAGCGCTCAGGGACACTGAGGCAGAGGGTCACAAATTTGAGCCCTGCCTTAGCAATTCAGCAAGAATCTACCTAAAAAATAAAATACACTGAATAAAATGGCTGACAATGCAGCTCAATATAAATACCTGGTGTCTTCTCAGTACTGCAAAAAATTAATAACCATCACTGGTAAATAAGTACATCCACAGATGAGAAACAGGCTATTTGAGATTAACTTTCTCACTAACTTCTACCTGATCTACAGAGTAAGGTGGTTGGCCTGGTCCAGATCCAAAACCTCACTCACAGTTCCAGAGGTTGACCTTGGCCTTGAAAGAATGCAGCGGGAACATAGGGCTGGACAGACCGCCTCTTCCAGCCCAAGCTCGATATACACCACTTGGGGTATCTGGGTTTTGGGGTCTCCCCTACAAGAAGTCCACCCCTGAGGGTGACTCAAGGGTTGCGCTTTTGGAGCCGACTCTCTGGGTGCAAACGAAAGCGTTCCTCCCCTGCAGGGCCAGCCTTGCCCACTCTGCCCGGTTCCCTCCTTACATATGGCGCCGTTCATACGCTGGACACCGGTAACATTGGCTTCAGGGGTCCCGGCACACAGCAAGGACTCCATTAAGGCGCTGCAGACACCAAACCACCACCTCACAAGCACGCAGCTCACCAGCACCCCAAACCAGATGGGACCCCGCGGTCGCATTCCTACCCAGCGCCGGACGCTCGCTGCCAGGAGTCCTCTACCTGGGCAGGCGGAGAGGAGCGGGCGTGTGGGCGGCAGGTGAAGGCGAGAGTCGGGGTTGACCCGGCGGTCTCCTGCAGAATGCCGAGGAGCTGAGTCAGCAGCTCGGCTGCCCGCCTGCCCGCGGCAGGTAGAGCAAGTGGAATTCTTTAAAGCCAGTACCTGGATGGGGACATCCTCAGGGAAGGTGGAGACCCTAGGAACATTTTCTGCAGAATGAAGGCCTGAGAAGGAGGCCGGCCACAGTGAGCGTGGCAGCCGGGGAGGCGAATTTAAACCCAGGTCAGGTGTGCGCTCGGCCGACGCCCACCGGACTGGACGGAACCGGGCGGAGAGGCTGCGGGCCACACCCTTGCCAAGCGTCCAGGCCTGCGATTGGCCTGCGCCAGCCTCCTTCCCTGCTTGAACCTTCGTTCAACGGTTTTCTCCTAAACCGGAAACGGTCCCTGTCTCGGTGGAGGGCGGGCTGTCTCTGGACTCACCGGTTCTGGGGATGAAATGGGTCGATCACCTGGGGCCTTAAAATAGTGCCTGGCACACGGCACGGGCCGTAACCCCCTCCGCACCGTCTTTTTCCAAGGCAACCCATCCTTCAACTAATCCTCTGGCTCCTTTGACAGCTTTTTTTTTAAGAATGTGGTTAGCACATTTTGTTAACATATTTTTATAAAGACCAAGCCAGGCTGTCCTCCTCAAAATATTTTTAAGAGATTATGTTTTGTTCTCACTTGCTTTGAGGAATAACTTACATCACCGAGAGGAAGAAAACCACTAAAAGCCAAGTGACAATAGGACAAACCACTACCTTTCCTGAACTTTTTCCAGTAGAAAGGAAAAAGGAGTTAAAAATTCGGATGCTTGGCTTTTAAGAACCAAGAGTCATTCTGCTAAGTATTTCCTTATCAGTGTTCCTTTCTTCCCCTCACATAAACACAACGCTAATGAGGTTTTTTTCTCCCTGCCTTAAAAATAAAAAGGATCTGACCGAAACTTCCCCAAACCAAAATAATTAAAAATCTTATAAACCAGGGGATATGCTCCTTCAAAGAAAGTAAGAATATTGTGGGCAGATAGGAGCAGTTTCTGAAGCAGTTTTATTTGGAGCCTACACATAAAAACAGTGCGTCCCCAAGGAGAGACAGCAGAAGCTGGGAGCCGTGGGGACAACGGCCGGCCCGTCCTGTCCCGCTCTCCCGTTACCCTGGCGTTGGGGCTGAGCTTACAAGATCCGTACGTTAGCTGACAGTTTTCAACCCAACTTTGCGCTGCACCGAGCCAGCCACTTGTAGATCAATTAAATTATTCCGCAGAGAAAAGAAGAAGTAGAACAAGAAGAGGAGGAGAGAGGAAGAGAGGCCGACCTACCGCCTCGCCACCTTCTTCAGGAAGGTGCGGCAGCAGCAGGGCCTGGAGGGCGCCTCCCTCGCCTCGCCAGGGGTGGAAACTTTCTCCTGAGCACATTTTCAGCAAGTCCACCGGCATCCTCCAATCAGAGCTACTCTGGTTATTTGGCAGTGTGCATATGCCATGTTTTCATAGCTATAGAAAATGTGTCTTTATTTATTTTCAGATGAATATGACCCTGGGACAAATATGTCAGTGTCTTACAGCCAGCAACGGAGGGGCCCGCCAAGCTGTGAGAAGTGGAAACCGCAGGGTCCCTTTGTAAATGACTCAGGGAGGCCAGGCCAGGGCCTGGCAAATGCTCAGGTGTCGGTTGGCACAAAGACTACCCCTGGAATGAATCCTCACCAAGGAGAATGTGTCATACACAAAGATATCCACGGCAACAAGATTTACCAAAAGGAGAAGAAACGTACAGAAACACTCTCACTAGATGTGTGGAAAGACACATACAGAAATGATTACTCACCCACATTATCCCCACATTATTGGAAACACTCATTTTAAAATAAGAACTTTTTTTTTTTTTTTTTTTGAGATCAGGGCTTATGTAGCCCAGGCTGACCTTGAACTCATGATCTTCCTGCCTCAGCCTCCGAAGTGCTGGGATTATAGGTGTGGGCCACCGTGCCTGGCAGTACTTTATTTTTAAAGTTTGAAGAGTAATCCACTGGAAAATACTTATAATAGCCAGTGGAAAAGCCAAGATGCAAAGTTACACACACATACACACACACACACACACACACACATAATATATTATACATTTTATATATTATATAATATAGTATATATTTTATATTATGTTATGTTATATATTTATATATAATACATTATATTATTATATATTAATAATACATTATATTATTATTAATATGTTATTATTATTATATTATTATTATATATTTTTTATACTGTGCCCAGGATGGAATTTGGGACCTTGCACATGTGAGGCAGGGGCTGCAACCACTAAGTTCAACCCTCAGCCCACAAAATCTATTTTTAACATGCCGCAGAGATTTTTATTAGTAAACAAAAGGGTTAGATATAGGTATAATAAAACTATTAAAAGTTTTTATCAGGGAAATTTTAGTATGGGTTGGCCAAATATTTGTTGATATCAGGAAATGAATTACTTTCATTAGCTATCCTAATGGCCATTTGGGTTATTACAGAATTATTTAGAGAAATAGAGATGTATATTGAAGCATATAGAATGATGTGATATGTTAGAATATTCAAATTTAAACATTTTAGCAGAGAAAAAAACACAGGAGAATTGCAGCAAATGTGGAAAAACATCTGGAGATTACAGGGGTGGGCTTGGGTATGAAAGGGTTCGTTTTACTGTTTTTACTGTTCTACTGTTTGCATCCCTTTCAAAACTCTTGTAAATATTTTCAAATGGTTGTTGTTCAATAATGGGATATGCGTGACCTTTCCTGTACTTCCTGTTTTTCCTCTAATTATTTTCCATACTATGCTTCGAAATGAAACCAACTAACATGTATCTGACCAACAAGAAATTGAAAATAAAGACCTACAAATTCAGAGCTGTTTTAATCCCTGTGTAATTCCAGCCGGTCTCAGAAGGCTCCGGAAAGCCGGGACCACCCTAAATTGCGAGCTCGTAAACAGCCCAATCTTCTTTGGGGTTAGCCGGGTGCCATCCGAGAGGAGGCTGTAAATATGATCAGCTGATAAAAAAAAAAAAAAAAAAAAAAAAAAAAAGCCAGCTGTACCCAACCTTTAAAGATTAGGAGGCAGGCATTTAAAAACACACAGACACACACCACCTCTCGCCTGTGGTGAAGCAGCCGGAGCCCCGGGCTTTATTCCTGAAGTTGCCTGCGCCGAGGGTGTAAGCGGCGAGCAGGGCCGCGTTCTGCATTCCGCCGCGCTGACTCACGCGGCTCCACATTCCTGGCTGAGCAGATCGGCCGCACTTCCGGAGGCCGGGTCCCCCTGTCCGCACCCCCAGGTCTCAGCAGAGGATCTTCGTGAACCCTGGAAACACTGAAAACGCTTTATTGTCTTTCTCTTTGCTGTATTCTCTCTTTGGTCCTGACCCTCGCCTCTGCTGTAATCTGCCCGGGCTGGATGGCGAGGTCTCGGTGCTGTCTGATGAAATCCCAGGTGAAGGCAGAAGCAGCGAGCGCTTGAGCAGCCTGGAAGTGCAGCTTTCTTGGTTATTCCCAGGCAGAACATTCCAAGTGCTGGGCCACAAGTTGCTTTCTTGGTGCCAGTAACTGAGTTAAGTTTGTAATTTGTATTACGGTTCGCTGGCAGCACTCACGCTGGATGTACCACTGTGCAACTGTCAGATTCTTAGGAAACGGCTCCTCTTCGGAAGTGCTGGATTTAACCATGGGAACAGATGTTTACTCTGACTTCCAACAGCTTTAAAGAAATGTAGAAAAGCCGGGCGTGGTGGCTCACGCCTGGCACTCAAGCAGCAGAGGCAGAAGGATTCCTGCAAGTTCAAGGCCGACCTGGGCTACATAGAGAGTTCCAGGCCAGCTTGCACTACAAAATGAGACCCTGTCTGAAAAAAAACGAAACAAAAAGAAATGTGGAAAACCCTAAATGGGAGACTGAAAAATAAATAAATTATTTGGAAAAACATCATTTTTGCCTTTTGAGTGGTCCCAAATCTTTTTTCCTATGTATTAACCCATTTTCCCCTTTTAATCTTCTACTGCCTCGGTTTCCCAAGTTCTAGGATTACAGGTGTGTGCCACCACACCTGGCTAGTTAGGTGTGTATTTATAATTTATTTTTCAGTACTGGAGACTGAGTCCAGGACTTTGAACATATCAAATCCTAGACTCTATCACTGAGCTTTTTATTTTATTTCATTTTATTTTGAAATATTGGGGATTGAAACCAGGCCCTTCCCTCTGAGCTGTACCCACAGGCCTTTTTTGTTTGTTGCTTTTTTGGTTTTTTTTTTTGGGGGGGGGTTTGTCCTTTGAGACAGGGTCTTGTTTTGTAGTTCAGGCTGGTGCTGAACTCATCCTCAAACTAGGCAATCTTCCTGCCTCTGCCTCCCAAGTGCTGGGATTACAGGTGTGAGCCACCACACCCAGCACTGTGGTATGTGGTACTGATTGCTGGTGGGTGTGATTCACCACGCCCAGCATTGTTGTATGTGGTTACCAGGCATGCACCTGGGACCTTGTTCTTACGAGGCAGGTGCCAGAAACACTGAGTTAAATCCCTGGCCCTTTATATTTTTTTGAGACAGGGTCTCACTATGTAGTTTAGATTCACTATGTGGCTCAAGCTGGCCTCAAACTCATGGCAATCCTCCTGCCTCAGCCTCCTAAGTGCTAGGATTGCAGGTGTGTGCCACTATGCCTGGCTGCCTTTATTTTTATTTTGAGATGAGATCTCCAAATTGTTCAGCCAGACCTTGAACTTGTAATCTTCCTAACTCAGCTCTCCAGCTGGGATTATAAGAATACACAAGATGTCTATAGAGATAGATATAGATAGATATTTTAGGGATTTTGAGACAAGGTCTTGCTTTTGTAGTTCAGTCTGATTCTGAACTCAGAGCAATCCTCCAGCCTCTGCCTTCCGAGGGCTGGGATCGCAGGCATGAGCCACCATGCCTGGCACTGTGGTATGTGGTACTGATTTGCTGCTGGGCGTCAGTCTCCACGCCCAGTATTGTACGTGGTTACCGGAGATCAAACCTAGGCCCTTGTACTTGTAAGACAGGCGCCAGAACCACTGAGCTAAGTCCCTGGCCCTTGGATTCAGTCTTTAAATGGTAGAATAAGATCCATAGCTTTCCACCCCCAGGACAAAGCAAGCCTGCCATGTGGTCTGAAAGGGAGCAAAGCAAAGATGTACTTAGGATTTTTTATGCCTTCTGAAGTCATATCTGCCTTTCAAAGGGGTCTTGTGGGTCTGTCCTCTGGTGTCAAGAATAAGAAGCACCCTTACTTCTGACACTAAAAAAAATGAGGAATTATGTGTGACAATACATGATAATTATTTTTTAAAATGTATTTATAGATAGATGTGGCAGCACGTGACTGTCATTCTAGTACTTGGGAGCCTGAGGCAGGAGAATCCCGTAAGTGCAAAGCTAACACGGACTACATGGTGATTTCAAGGCTAGATTGTCTTACAGAGTAAGATCCTGTCTCAAAAGAAAAAACAAAAAACTTAATGTATTTGTAGACCTGTAATCATAAGGCAGAAGAATAGTGAGTTCAAGGCCAGCCTGGGCAATTTATGGAAACTCAGTCTCAAGAAAAAATACTTATATATTAAATATATATATTATATATTTGAAATATATAATATATTATATACTTAGGCAACAATGTATGTATTATTATAATGTATTTATTATCACATCACATATTAATATATAATATATTGCATTAATATATAATAGAATATATAATATTAATGTATAATATAATAATATATAAAATATGTAAATATATTATTTATTTATACACACACTTACTATTAAATACATTTTTGGCTGGGGATGTAGTTCAGTGGTACAACACCTGATTATCATGTACCAGGTCCTGGGTTCCATGCTCAATACCAAAAAATAATAAACAAGTAAGCTGGGCATAGTGGAGCATGCCTATAATTCCAACCCTTAGGAGGCTGAGGCAGGAAGATCACTGTTTGGGGCTTGCCTGTGCTACTTGGTGATGCAAGGCCTGCCTGAACTACATAGTGAGACCCTGTCTCAAAAAAAAAATTATTATATACATAAACACTAAGCTTTTGCTATTCTTTAATCATGGAGAAACAATAGTTTGTCTCTGTCTCTGACTGTTTCCCTGTACCTGCCTTATATTACAAGACACTGTGATGACTCATGAAAGACATCTCACAAATAAGTTGTTTTTTTGCTCTGTATGGTGGCGAGGTCTATAATCCAAGCATACAGATTCCCACAAGACCAATGCCAGTCTACGCTACATAGTGAGACCACCCTCTTTCAAATTAGGTTTTCAAATTTTTATTTTATTTTTGTGGTAGTGAGGATAAAACTGAGGGGACATCGAGTTACATCCACAGCCCTTTTAATTTCATTTTGAGACAGGATCTTGCTAAATGATCCAGGCTGGCCTAGAACTTGTGATCTGCTTGCTTCATCCTCCTAAGTAACTGAGATTACTGGTGTATGTCTCCAGGCCTAGTAAACTAAAATATTATTTTTATTTTTTTTTATTTTTGAGACAGGGTCTCACTTTTTTTAAAATTTAAATCTTTATTGGTACATTATGAATACACATCACCAATCATTCAACATCAAGAGTTTGTACCAGAATATGACATGACTTGATTCTCATTTTTCCCCTCGCCCATATACATAATCTTTGTTTCTTTTTTCTTTATTACTGTCACATGCTTTTTCCCCCTCATTATTTACCCCTACACCCTCTTTCCTTTTAAATATTTTCTATGTACTTTTTGTAGTTCAGGCTAGCCCTGAACTCCTTATGCAGCCCAGGCTAACCTCGAGCTGCAGAAATCCTCCTGCCTCTGCCTACCAAGTGCTGGGATTATAGGTGTGAACCACCACACCCGACATTGTGATATGTTGTACCAGGATGTAACTTGGGACCTTGCACTTGCCAGGCAGAAGTCAGAACCACTGAGCTAAATCCCTAGCCCTACAATATTATCTTTGGGGAGACAATAGCATTTCACAGAGTTGTTTTTCCCTAAAATAATCTTGACAGGGATTGGGGTATTGCACTTTGGTTGAATATTTAGCTCCAATACCACAAGGCCCCGGGTCAAATCCCAGAGTCAAAAATAAAGTCATTTTTATTAAAATAATAGCATTGAAAAATACAATCTTTAACATAAAGAAAGAAATCTTTTAACTTCAAAGAAATCAAGACTGGAATAAAGTTATTGATAATAGGCAACATTACTACTAGATCAATAAGCATTTCATTTTGGTTTTTGAGTCAGGGTTTCACTATGTAGTTCAGGCTGGTCCTGAACTCGCTGCATGCCCCAGGCTGACCTTGAATTTAGAACAATCCTCCTGCCTCAGCCTCATAAAACCTGAGATTACAGGCCTCAAAATCGGCCTCACAAATCCTGGGATTACAAGTGTGCGCCACAAAAAAAGATATCCAAATTCACTCTCCAGTGTTTTCCTTTTCTCAATTATCTGCCACATTCTGCCTCTTTTCATTTTCACAGTAGGCTGCAAAATACTAGAAATCCATTAAGGCAACTCTAAAATGGAACCTGTGATCATTCAGAGCTTCCGGCTCCACTGAAACAGCTCAGTGGTCGGGCACTTGCCTCACAGCCCAAGGCGCTGGGTTCAGTGCCCTGCAGGGGAACAAAAAAATAAAAATATCTCAGAGCTGCTCCTGTGGAGGCCCCAAGGGCACGTCCGTGCCAGCCTTAGTATTCGGTCTGGTTTGCAACCAAATCCAGGATGAACAGAGGAGGTAGTCGCTCAAGGGACTGAGATAATCTTAGCAGAGTCCTGCTGCTCTGGGTTCAAGCAGAGCCACCTCGGCCTTGCGTCCCGCTGCTGGCTGCCCCGACTCCGATAGCACTCTCCAGCCTCCTGGCCCCGCCGATATTTCTCCTCCTATCAGCGCATCGGACTCCGTATTATTTCCTTAGTCATACGCTGCCCGTTGACTGGGACACTTCTCTAGTAACTAGGTTTGATGATAACAAGTGGTTATTTAAACACAAATGCAAAACGAAAACATGCTCTTTCAGTGGGGTGGACAGACTAATGTGGCTCTCTGCTACTTAAATTTGTAACTGTTTTAAAAAATAAAGGTCTGATTTTTTAAAAATCTCTCCCGTGACACTTGAATTCTTCAGTCTTTTGAAAACATTTTATATTTCCTGACAGCCAGCTGCATTACTATTTTCTACAGTTCCTAAGATTAAGAACATAGGAGGAAACTGGAGAGATCTGGCAAACAATTAGGTTAATATGATTTTTTAAAAAAATTTCAGTACTAGGGATAGCTAGACAGTTCAACCACAAATGTGCCAAACAGGTGGAAATTGAATATGATGCACTAGGTAAATCAGAATTATTAGAGATCATTCCACAATTAGCTAGAAGAGCCTTGTGTCCCTGCACCTGCTCTCTCTCAATTTTAACAGCAACCCAGAAAAGATGAGGAGATACACACCCCACTGTACTATGCTACGTGCAATTCTTAAACACAACTTTTGCGCTGTGGTGATTAAACAGCCTTACCTACCAGCTCAGAAAATTAAAACTGCAGAAAATACTCCAAAACAAAACGCACAACACACCAGAAAATCCTCCATTTCTAATTTGCTTATGGATCCTTACAGATCACATAGTGTTTCCTGGTACCGTTTGTCTTCACCTGACACTTTACCATAATTACTTTTCTCAGGTGTTAAAAAGAACAAAATCAGGGCTGGGGATTTAGCTCAGTGGTTCCGGGGCCTGTCTTGCAAGTGCAAGGACTAGGCTTCAATCCCTGGTAACCATATACCATACTGGGTGTGGAGACTCACGCCCAGCAGCAATCAGTACCACATACCACAGTGCCGGGCGTGGTGGCTCATTCCTGTAATCCCAGCACTCGGGAGGCAGAGGCAGGAGGATTGCTGTGATGTGAGTTTGAGGCTGAGCTCAGGGCCAGCCTGAACCACAAAGCGAGACCCTGTCTCAAAAAAAAAAAAAAAAAAAAAAGAACAAAATCAGGGCCGGGGATTTAGCTCAGTGGTTCTGGCGCCTGTCTTGCAAGTACAAGGACCAGGGTTCGATTCCCATTAACCACATACAACAATGCTGCATGTGGAGACTCACACCCAGCAGCAATCAGTACCATATACCACAGTGCCAGGTCTGGTGGCTCATGCTTGTAATCCCAGCACTGGGGAGGCAGAGGTAGGAGGATTGCTGTGAATTCAAGGCTGACCTCAGGACCTGCCCCTCTCCCCAAATAACACAAACAGCAGCTGGATATCTGATATTGGTAGAACGTTTGGTCTTGGTAGTGAGAACCCACGTTCAATCCGAGCACCAGCCGGGCATGATGGGTTACGTTTGTAGTCCCAGCACTCAGGAAGCTGAGGCAGGAGGATTATTGCAAGTTCGAGGCCAGCCTGAACTACATGGAGAGACCCTGTCTCAGACAAGAGAACAAACAAAAAGTCCTCAATGCATCCCCCCAAAACACAATAACAGCAATGTAAACTTCTTAAAGCACGTCTTGTTTTCTTCTCTCTTATAAAGTTTTATAAAATGTAAATGCTACAGAGGTGCCTTTACCCCAGCTTTTCTTTCTTGGGGAAAATGGTACAGAAAAATGGGGAGGCAGGAGAAAGTGTTCACTGACAGTTGAATCAAAGCCTATTTCCCCCGCTATATCTTTTTTTTTTTTTTTTTTTTTTTTTTTTTTTTAGGTTTTTGGAGACAGGGTCTCGCTTTGTGGTTCAGGCTGGCCCTGAGCTCAGCCTCAAACTCACATCACAATCCTCCTGCCTCTGCCTCCCAAGTGCTGGGATGACAGGCATGAGCCACCACGCCCGGCACTGTGGTATGTGGTATGTGGTACTGGTTGCTGCTGGGTGTGGGTTTCCACACCCAGTATTGTTACGTGGTTACCGGGGAATCGAACCCGGGTCCTTGTGCTTGCGAGACAGGCGCCGGAACCACTGAGGTAACTCCCCGGCCCCCTCCCCCGCTATATCTTAAACTATCTCGGAGTAAATCATTCAGGATTAACAATTGCAAAGGGGCATTCACACTGGGCCCAGACTGGGTCGGGGATGTAACTCAGTGTTTCTGGGGTCTACCTCACAAATACAAGGTCCCAAGTTCGACCCCCAGTACCAAAAGAAAAAAGAAAATCAGACTGACAAGGTTTTTAGCTCCCTTAAAAGTCTTCTCCTCCACAGTGTCGGGCGTGGTGGCCACGCCTGTAATCCCAGTACTTGGGAGGCAGAGGCAGGAGGATTGCTAAATTCAAAGCTCAGTTCAGGACCAGCCTGACCTACAAAGTGAGACCCTATCTCAAAAAAAAAAAAAAAAAAAAGAAAAGAAAGAAAGAGAGAAAGAGAAAGAAAAACAAAAGTCTTTGGTGCGCAGGTGACCGTGGAGAGAGAAGATGACCGGGAGGCGGGAGCCGCCTGTGAGGCTGGGGCTCTTCATGTGTCTCAGTATCAGGGCCGTGTATGGTTTTTGTCTTGTGGTGTTCGAGACGGTACCCGGGGTAGACTCAGCCACTGGGAGTCTTGTCTGACTCCGCCGTGCTGGGGAGTGAGCCAGGCCCTTCGCACCGAGCTACATCTCCAGCTGGTTTCCTTTTTTCATTTTAAGACAAGGTCTTGCTAACTTGCTCAGGCTGGGCTTGAACTTGTGATGGTCCTTCCTCCGATCGCTGGGATTACAGATATGCAACCAGAATCATGTTCTAACTTCATAAAAAGAGAAGACATTTGGGTTCAGGGAAAATATGTCTGCGGCACAGACTCGCTGCATAAGTACTACAGCACCTATGTCTGAGCGTGGAGGGTTCATCCTCCTCCATTCCCTCACTCTCCCCTCAGGATCCGGCTTTGGGGGCGCAGGACACAGCCACTCCTACTACAGCTCGACAGTCATGTAGCGTAGAAAGCTCTGTAGATTTTTGTGCCTCTTTGTCATTCCTGTCTTTCTTGGTATTCAGGATTGAACCCAGGGCCTTTCCACTGAGCTACATCCATAAACCCTTTTTAAATTCAAGGATAAGATTTTGTGAAGTTGCTAAGATGGTCAGGTTCCACTTTGAGGTCCTCCTGCCTCAGCCTCCCAGAGTGCTGGGATTCCAGGTGTGCTGTCCCACAACTGGTGTCTTTGTGGCCCCTACACCAGGCATTTTTCACTTCCCTGGACAAGGCGGACCTGAGGTAGCATGTGAGCTCCCAGAAAAGGGCTGGGGTCCAAATGCTGAAATTCCAAGCTTGAGATCCAATATCGTACTATTCTACTGGAAAGAATGATACTCTTGAGTCATTTGGAGGGAAGAAGATGCCCCTGGAAGACCATCATACTAAATGAAATAAATCAGACACAAAGGGTTAAATATTAATGGGTTCTCTCATGTGGGAAAACCAAAGTGTAAATAACTCAAAGAGAAAAATAAAAGAGAGTTGATAGGGAGGTAGACCTTTCACACATGAGAAGGGAATCCAGGGAGGGAAGGGGGTAGGGTTGAGAGGGGAGAGGAAGGGAGTCCAACTCCACAGCTGAATGTATTTATTATGTATCACAAATAATTACTGATAAAAAAAAATGTTGGGGCTGGGGATGTAGTTCAGCAGTGCAGTGCCTGCCTAGCAAGCACAAGATCCTGCGATTGATTCCTGGTACTGAAAAAAAAAAAAACTCTTTAAAAAACATAAATCAAGGGGCTACTGTGAGTTCCACACCTGGGATCTCAGACCAGACAGTCTGGGGGGCTCCAGAGTGAGCCCAGCAGATGGATGGAGGCTTTTCTGGATTTCCTGGTCCTCCACCACACGTGTGATAAGCTTAGGCATTTCCAGATGAGTTTATTTCAATTCATTCTCTTCCTGGGGGAGCATAGACTTCACTCATCCTGTGCCATCTTGAAATATTGCCCTGTTGCACAGAGGGGCCATGACCCTAGCCCATCTTTCGTTCCGGGACACAAAATGAATCAAGTGTATTCATGGACTGAAATAAAAGAGAAGATGCATTATTTGAGACTTCCTTCAAAAATCATGATGGAGGATTCTGGTTTTAATTCATAGGAGGAAATAATCACCAGATGTGGACTCTGCTTCCTAGGGTAGTAGCTAAGAAAAGCACCGCTCCCTGGAGCCCCTGTGTGTACCCCCTGATTGTAGGAAGAGTCACTCAATCCTCAGCCCGATGACCACAGTGACAGAATCAGTCCTGACCTAACGTGACAGTCCCAAGGGAAAAAAATTTGATTGTAGCCAGGCATGGTGGCACATACCTATAATCCCAGCACTTGGGAGGCTGAGGCAAGATGCTTGCCATGAGTTTGGGGCCAGCTTGGGCTATATAGTGAATTCAAGGCTAGCCTGAACTGCATACTGAGACTCTGTCTCAAAAAAAGAAAAAAAAGAAAGTTTGATTGTGCAATTTTCCTGGTAGGATGAGCCTGGGCCGGAGCATGTTTGCTGTCTTTGCAAGAGAAATGCTTCCAGGGTGCCAGGATCTTTTGCACTCAGCATTTTCTGCTGAGTGCGCTCTGAAAACATGCGGTAGAAGTGTGTGACCCTCTGTTTCTGCTTTAAAACAAGATAAACCCGTATGCAAATAGGTTCCACGGTAACATTCTCAACTGGGTTTGTTGAATTAGTCTCCCTCCTCTGATGAGGTCCATTTGCACACTTTCAGCTTTACCACTAGAGAACCGTCTGAGATTTGTCTGCTTTTAGCCTCGAGCTGGTGCCAGCTGGCTTCGTGAGGGGAGAAGGGATGCCATCTGTACTACAGCTTCGGTACCAGTACCAGTACCGGGTACACAGAGGCCTGGGTTTGCTTCCCGGAGCTGCAGAATACACAACAACAAAACTGCAATGCGCTCACATCAAGGAAAGGTAGCTGGAATATATTCTCGGATTTCAAACATTCCTGAAATATATTGCATCACATGCCTGCTGTATGAAGAAATACGTGACAAGCTAAGAAATGAGTGTTTTGAAGAAAAGTATGAACTTTGTAAGTTGAATGGTTTTGAATGGAAAAAAACAGACGGAGAAAGGTGATGTCTACGCTCTCCTCGGAAAGAACAGGAGATAGTGCCGGGGACGTGTGAGACAGTGTTTTTCAAGCAGCCTGTGTTCCCCAGGGAGTGGGATCCCTCGGGAAGCAGTAAACACAGGGGCTGTGTTGGGAGAGCTGAGAAACCTCCTGGATATTTAAAGCCTTTTCTCAATGCCCAGTTCTTCGTGAAAGCCAATTATTGCAGTTTTCCAAAAGGAAACACTGAGTCATTCATGAAATGATCTAAGATTTCGAAACTTGCTTACACCATTTTTTTTTTCCCTCCTCCATTTCCATCCTATGCCAAAAACAGACTCAGAAGAGCCAAGTATGAACTGGAGCCTCAGTCCGGGAGCAGCCCGGGGTGAGCTGGGCCTGCAGCAGCCAGAGCTCCTGTCCACCGGCCAGGCTCTCGCCTCCCCTCCGCCTCATGCACAGCGCAGGGTTTGCCCCGCCTGTGGAGGCCTGTGATTAACCAGCGCCAGAGTTTGGCTGTACCCCTGACTGGCCTCCAAGTTTCTTGCGTTTCTGCAGAGGGGTGTGACCCCGACAGGCTGGCCGAGCCTTCCCCGAGGTGTTTGGCCAGAGCCCGAGCTCAGAGGAGCATGTTTTTGGCTAAGAAATGGCCAGCATTCTCCATCCATTTATCTAGGCAAAATATAGCGGAGCCTTGGTGTACGATCTCTGTCATTTGCCGAGGGCTGGCTGTACCTCAAATTGGTTGCCAGTCAGTACAGCTGAGATCTGTGTGCTCACCGGGTGTACACTACAGATAACAAGAGTTAGAACTAGGTCTATTAACCTTAATTAACCCGAGTTGTTTGCATGTCAGGCCGGTCATAAGTTGAGGACCCACTGCACTTACTTTCAAAGCATCACTTTAGTCGAATGGACTCATGTTAAACCACAAAAGTTTCTGGAAAGCCCCTTAGAAGACAGCTGTGCCCAACAGCTGTAACTCCATCTAGATAAATGATGCAGACATGGAAACAATATTCGGAAGCAAACAATCCACAAAATTTGGAGTGGAACCTTCTTTATCCGGACCCACATTAGCAACACAGTGTTGGAAGGATTTTATAGATACCTTATCGCCAGGCCACTCTGCAGAAGGGAGGGGTTGGGGGAAGAAGAGACTCTGACCTCTCCAAGGTCACTAAATTGGGACATCCCAGAGCCACACTTAACTCCAGGGCCCTGGGGCAGGGTGTTCTTCCCTTCCTGTATTGAGCTAGTGACATAGATCTGAAACTTTCCTTCCACGAAGTGGACCCTGTGTGATTGAACCTAGGGGCAGTACTCCACTTAGGTACACGTCTCTAATTTTTATTTATGTATTTATTTGAGACAAGGTCTTGCTATGTAGCCTTAGCTGACCTTGAACTCAAGGGATCCTCCTGACTCAGCCTCCCAAGTCTGGGATTACAGCGCCTAGCTTTTGTATCTTGTGCTTTTTCACTCCTAGATTTCCTCTGTTCACAACTGTTTCCACTTCCTACCTTGAAAATCCGGGTTCTTTATCACAGCAGGGGACGTCCCTGCCAGAGAAGGAAGTGGTCTAGGGTAGAGGGCTAGTGCAAAATAACTTCCTCTTCTTCTCGAATTTATTCTGATATTATTTTATCAAAATGCCTCTCACTCAACTTCAGATTCACGTCCACTAAGATGTTCCAAGGATCACCAGTGATTTTAAATTTCCTCTGTATTTTTTTTTTTTCACATTTTTAACGGTGATGTTGAGTTGGGGAGTCTGTGTCATTTGGGGAAAAACATTTTTTTAAAAAAAACGATTTTTAACGTTTTTCTGGTTATGCTCATGGTGTAATTCACCCAGCGGGTGGCTATCTCTAACCAGCGAGGACAGGCATCGCAAAGCTTTAGGATAAACTTTATCTTACTTTACAATTTCAATCTTTATTTATTCTCTTGTGGAGCGGAGCGCCAGGTTTCGGGTTACAGTGTGTTCTCGGAGCTACGGAAATGTGACAAATGTCCACCTCCAAGCGCTGCTGCGGTGCAGTATAACCATAGTAATTTTAAAAGAAACACTTGTAATTGTACAGCTGGGGCCTGGAGGATTTTCAACTCACGCCTATGTGCACGGCAGACAGACCGGAAACAGAATTGAGGACTCCTTCATTTAGAGAATGCCCGGAAAACACGGTTAAAGTTTAGGGGTCCCGGGGAAGCGTCCCTCAAATGGTTCTTGCGAAATTCCTAGGAGACCTTGGACGCTGTGTTCCGGTTTTACAATCCCAGGCAGAAGGGAGGCGCTCGGGAGGAAAATTGCTTTATTACTCAGCTAAAAGTCCCTGGCTCAGCCCGCGAGGGAGGAGTCACCGGCTTTTCCGCCTTCCTGGCTTTTTTTTTTTTTTAAACTTGAGCAGAAAAGTTGTCTTCTGTAACGATGTTCATTTGCCAAATATGTAAACGAAAACTCTGTGCTTCAGTCCTCACGGGTGACAAAATCGCTCCCTCTCAGCCCAGCTGCCTTATCTGCCCCCTGCAGTGCAGCAGCCGGGGTGGGGAGGAGCAGGCCGGGCCAGGTCGCCAGGGAGCTGCGACCACCGAGACGCGCTCTGCTCATCGGGCGACCCCGTAGCGCAGCGAGACGCTTCCGGGAGCCTCCTCCGCGGAGGGGAAACTGAGGCCCAGAGCTGTAAACTCAGCTGCCCAGCTCTGCCCAGGCCGCCTGCGGCTGTGGCTGCAGCCCCTTGCCTTCCCCGGCTGGGCTCGCTCCCGACCTCTGTGCCAGAGGCCAGGTTTTCGTCTCTCTTCTCACAGTGAGTGTGGAGACACACACACACACACACACACACACACACACACACACACACACACTCTCTCTCTCTCTCTCTCTCTCTCTCTCTCTCTCTCTCTCTTCCTGGCCAGGTCAGGTCAGGCTGGCTAAAAAAAATAAGACATATATCTAAAATAAGTGCTAGATAACTATTGAATACATACATGCAGGTATCACAGCAGATTTTCACTGCTTATAAAACTTAATCACAAAGTGTTAAAACGGGGAGGGTTTTATTCACTGGCCAAAAGACGCACAATTTCTATTTTAAAAAAATACACAACCAGTGGACCTGAGTGTGGTCCTGCATCTCTATAACCGGGAGGCTGAAGCAGGAGAATTGTCTTTTTGAGACCTGCCTGGACAAACTTAACCAGAACCTGACTAAAAATAAAATAAAAGGGCTGTGGATCTAGCTCAGCGGAAGGTCCTGGGTTCAAATCCCAGGGCTGCAGCAACAAAAGCCAAAAGCAGTGAAAAAGCAAAACAGAAACAAACAAAAAAGAAGCACAACAAAGCAAACCGACACGTGACTGAATGTCTAGCATGGGAATGTGTACTTCACTCAGCGCTATTTTCTAGCTGTTCAGTTACACATGCCAGTTTTGCCCCATCTTTCATATGTTTTATATGTTAATGTATTTACATTGACGTGAAAATATTTCTTTTGCAGTTGTGCTACACAAGACATATTTTTCAGACCTTAAATATCTGTGATGTGCTCGACATGCCATTTTTAAGGAGACAACACTGGGTAGCAACAAACTAAACTCCTGCTTATAAAACTTATAGAAATAGTATAGGAGAGTTCAGGATTCTTCAGGGGGCCTCATGATTCATTCCCGTTGCGGTCCGGAGGTGACGACCTCAGAAGCCTCGTTCATGGCGCGCCGGCCGCATTCCCTGGAAGCTTCTTGTTCAGCCCGATCCTTAACACCAGTTCTCTCCTGTGACTCATGTCTTCTCCTTCTGAAGAGGAAGTGAGAAATAAAGAGGCTCAGCTTCTGTCCACAACATGCACACCCTCTCTTAACGGCACGCACCGCGTGCAGGGTGCCGTGTCATCTGGCCAGGGGGAGAGCGGCTGGGGGGGCACTTCGTGGGTCAGCAGAACTGGGCACTGTCCTCAGACGAGACTGCAGCCCCGAAGCCTGTGCTCCTCCGGGCACAAGCGTGAATCCCCCTAGAGAAAGCGTGGGCAGTTTCAAGACAGGAGAGGCCGGTGACCGTTTCCATTCTTATGAGTGGAATAGATGGGTAGCTCCTCCCCGTCCGCGTAGCTCCTCCCCGTCCGCGTAGCTCCGCCCCCCACGTGGAGAGCTGTGACCCACACCTGGAGCCTGGCACCCTGCCCAGTCCTGAAGCCCTTCCATATGGTTTTCTCCTGCACAGACATTCAAGAAAGCTTTAACTTACCAATCTGGCTCGGTAAGGGAGTAACAATAATAACAACTGTATTAGAATAAAGTAATAGAATAATTGTAATAACGTGTTATAATACAGTGGTCAGTATCACTCCCTTGTGCTTTGATGCCATTAAATAAAATACAAATTATCTGAAGCTGGCTCTGGTAGCAGCGCAGGCTTGTAATGCCAGCATGCTGGGAGGCTGAGGCAGGAGAGTCATCAGTTCAAGGCCAGAGTGGACAACCTAGCCCTTAGTGAGACTCTGTGTCAACATAAAAAATAAAAGAGCTGAAGATGGTACCAGGTCAATAAATAGAGAAATAAATTGTTCCACTGGCTCTGAAGCATATGTATTAAAATGACCATGCTTGATTAAAAAAAAAATAAAAAGCAGCACAGATTATATTTCTTTTTGCTTTTGTCATCAACATAGTCATAGAATACAATAGTAATTTCCTTTTATGGAGAAAGGGGCCCATCAAAGCCAAAATATCTTGGGGCCTAAGTGTCATAACTCGGCCCCAAGTGCTCTGGGCGTTTGTCAGAGGGCCCTGGAGGTGCTGAGACTGGGCTGAGATCTGAAGGGAGGGGAGAAACCACAGCGCACTAAAGGCAGGAGGGGACGAACAGGGAGTGGACAGAGAGAAGGCGCGGAGCGCGCCTGGTCAGACCAGGAAGCCAGACCGCGGCGGCCCTGAGGTGAGGAGGGGCGTGGAGACCGGAGGAGCCCAAGGAAAGACAGGGGGACAAGCAGACGCCCACCAGGGGAGGAACGGCGAGAGACGGAGCAGAATTCCGCCAACCCCGGCTCCCACCCGAGGAAGAGATAGGGGACTGCTTTGCTGCTTGGTTGGCTCATCTCGTCGGCTGGATTCCTACCTTATTTCCGATCTGAGATAAAGCTTGTAGAGGCACTGACTTCGTCTTATTGAGTGGCAGTGTGGATGGGTACCTACTTGAAAACTTTATTTAGTGCCGGGGATCAAACTCAGGGCTCCGCGGCCTCAGCTGCTTTTATTTTTAATTTTGAGCCAGTGTCTTGTTTAGTTGCCCAGGGGAGGCTCAGACTTAAGATTCTCCTGCCTCAGCCTCCCCAAATACTGGGATTTAATTTTGTTCGGTTTTGTACTGAGAACAGTACATTCACACTGTGAGACCTCCCAGGATCTTTTGTTTTGCTTTGAGACAGTCTCACCATGTCGCTAAGCTGTTCAGTTTGGGCTCAAATGTGTGATCCTTCTGTCTCAGCCTCCTTGAAAGGTTGGGATTACAGGTGTGTGCCAACATACTGGCTTACTTATTGTTTTATTTTATTAGTATGTTTTGGGGAGTGCTGAGAATCAAACTGAGAACACTGCACTTGCCTGGCAGGTGCATCAGCACTGAGCTAAATTCCCAGGCCTTATTTATTATTTTAATGCTAATGAACCATTTCAGTTTCTCCATATTTGTCAGAGTTTAGGGTTCCTCCAACAGAGAAAAAATAAAATGTTCAGGCATATGGAAGGAACCAACTTCTTTATCCTCAACAAATTTTCTGGGTTTTTTTTTTAATGCTGAGATTTGATAGTATAGTTAGAAAGTCATGTTCCTCACGCTGAGCACTGTGATCTGGGAGATCCTCAGAAGATTTACGTGATTATATAAACATGCATGAGGAAGCCAGGCCTGGCCGGAATCCCAGGACGTGGGAGGCTGAGGCCGGAGGATCTCCCTGAATTTGAGGCCAGTGTTGGCTACGTAGTGAGATCCTATCTCAAAAAACCAAACACAAAATGAGGTGATTTTAGTGGCAAAATACTTGCTCATTAACCTTACCGAACAAAGACAAAGATAAAGGAACATTAAAATTGCGAGTACTGTTATTTTCCTGTCTCCTTCCTCTCTCTCTAGCACAGGCCACATGAAATTGCCGCCACCGCTTGTCCTACAGGGTGGCCCGCGCCCCAGAAGTCAGAGCTGAGGACAGAAGAGTACAGATGCCAGGCGCCAGCTGTGGTCTGTTTTGCCAGCTGGCGACACACGAATGTGCACGTCCACTAGGGTGGCTATTCCATTTTTCCCAAAGAAACCAGAAATCTGGGCTCTTACGCGAACTCTCTCAATATCTGAATACCACGGCCAGTGGGTGGGCCTGTGCCCAGGCCCCTTTCAGCTGTGGTTCAGGTGGCTGGCGCTGCTCAGTACAACTCCAGGGGGCTCCAGTCGGAGAACTGTGGCTTGGTTTGTGGAATGTGGTGGCTTTACAACTTCCTAAAGCTTCAGAGGCTGAGGCAGGAGGATCCTCTCAAGCTGAAGGCCGGCGTGAGCTACACAGTGAGCCCTTATCCAAAAACAGAAACGAAAATGAAGACAAACACAGGACTGCACCTTTTTCACTTTTAATTTTGAGACAGTCATGCTAAATTGTCCGGGCTGGGCTCGAACTTGTCATCTTCCTGCCTCAGCCTCCTGTGTAGCTGGGGCGAGATGCAAACCCCTTCCTGGGCACTACCTGCCCTCCAGAATGTGATCCTGAGGTCCCACCAGCAGGAGATGTCTGCTGCATGAGTCAAGATCTCATCTTGGCCAGGTGTGGTCAGGGGTTGAGTGAGGGTCCTTATTCTTCTGGGACACAGCCGCTCAACAGGAATGAAGAGGTGAAAGACACAAGTCCGAGGTCCCAGCTGCCACACCGGACACAGACGCACAGCACAGCACCGGCCAGGAGATGCGCTGGCAGCCTTAAAATACCCGAGAAAACCCACTTTCAAGGGAGAAAGCTCGTCTTGGCTGGTACTTCTCAAGGTCTTAGTCAGGCCACGGCCTAAGGGCCGGATCGTACGACCTGTGTGAGACGCCCACGTTGGCTCCAGCATACCCTGAGCGAGCCTGCTCTCCGCAGCGGCAGAGGCGGAAAAGGTGAGGCGGGGTGCCTGTGGTCCCGCCCCCATGACATCACTTCCGTTCACTGGCCCCACCTCTTGAAGTTCTGCCACCTCCTAAGGGCATTGGACCAAGCTTGCACCATATGAAACTTGGGGGAGACCTTTCACGTCCAAACTACAGTAACTTTTAAAATTTTTATTTATTTATTTATTTATTTATTTATTTATTTATTGAGACAGTGAGTCTTGTCAGCCACGTAGCTCAGACTGGCTGTGAACTCAGTGACCTTCCTGCTTCAGGCTCCCTAGGGCTGGGAGTACAGGGGGCACCATCAAGTCTAGGCTGGCAGGTTTTAGAGAAGAGAAAGGACTAGTATCATCTGGCAAGTCTTTGTACAAGAGACAAGATTTATTGCATTTATTTGTTTATTGTACTGGGGGTTGAATCCAGGTCCCTCACACTAAGCTACATCCTTAGCCCTTCATTTTTTTATTTTGAGACAAGTTTTTGCTAAATTGTCCAGGCTGGGCTCAAATTTGCAGTCCCCCTCTCTCAGCCTCCCAGTGTGGGATTACAAGTATACATGGCTGCACTCGTGTCAGGAACTGGATTTTTTCTAATGTACTAATTTGTTGTTAGTTCTTTGAGCTTTTGCCTCACAGTCCAATGTGGCTGCTGAAGCTCCAGCTACAGCATCGTCTTCCAACAAGTAGGAAGAATAGACAGCAAACAGAAGAAAGAAGTGCTGCTCTAAGGGCACTTCCCCTCCAAACCATGAAGGAGAACGTCACAAGGTTCCCCTCCAGTGCACAGGAAGCTGGGAGACATACTCTTTCATCATCTAGGAGCTGGGGCTTTTATAGCGAAGCATGAAATGGGGATATGGGGCAACTCGTGGTCTCTGTTCTGGCAGTATGGTGAGTGAACCTCGCAGGGAACAGGACCCGCTCCAGCCCTCCTCCAGGAAGCCAGCCACAGAGCCTGGCTGTGATTTTTGTAAAAACACAGCCTGCCTCCACGTTAGTCTATAAGGATGTTTTTAGAATTAATGACTTCTCATTTATAAAGGTCAGTGTTCATGTAGAACTCCCTAAGGAGGAAAGGCAGAATGTAAAGCCAGCTGATAAGTAGTTTTAAACATTTGTTTATTATTTCGGTGAATTTCAAGCAAATAGAATAGTAGGAGGAAAAGTAAAGTGAACTTTATCGTCTTAGTTCTGTATCGCTCTAACATGATTTCCGAGGCTGGGAATTTTTCTTTTTAATTCAAATCTTTATTGATACATTATGAATATTATCATCGCATTTAACATTGAGAGTTTGTACCAGAATATGACATGACTTGATTTTCATTTTTTTCGAGGCTGGGAACCTTTTAAAGAACATGTTTATTCTGTTTTGTTTTGTCTCTGAGATTGATTCCTGCTGTGTAGTCCAGGCTCGCCTTGACCTCAAAGCAATCCTCCTGCTTCAGCTTCCCAAGGGCTAGGTTTATTGGTATTTCCCACCACATTTGGCTTTCAGACTGTGAATCTGAAACCACACTGGGTTATGCAGAAACTGTACAGACAGCCTGGACTACATAGTAAGAGACTGTCTTGAAAAATTAAAATTAAAGTAAAAAATTCAGTACTCCAGCCATGTGAGCCACATTTCTAATGTCACATCTGGCCAGTGTCTTTCATACTGAATAGCACAGATATCTGAGGGACGATGAATGTCTACGTTAAAAAAATAATCTTATAGTAAAAGGGACACCTGTGCTCAACGTAGCTGAGGTGTGTGGCCTCACTTGTGTGCACATAGCCCTGGTGGGCCTGGGGACAAGCGGGATTAGCCCAGATTAATCTGGACAAGCCCAGATTAATTAATCTAATTAATTAATTCTAATTAATTCTCTGCTTTCAGTGGGCAGCAGGAGGCTCTCTGGGCTGGGACAGCTGTGAGGTAAGGCCTCCCCAGCTTCTCACCCGTGGACCTATCATTCCAAGGAGAGGAGCACCTTGTAGGTATTTGCACATAATGTTGTTATTTTCCTGTATGGGTGAAGCCAATATACCAGGATGGGACAGCCAGGGGACATCTGTAGCTTTCTACAAAAAGTAGAAAAGTAGTAGTTTTCTTCCCAGAAACAGATTTTTAAAAACCAAAAGTAAGTATGTTGTTACAGTAAAGTAGGACAGCTCAGGGTTACAGCCAAGGGTCACAGCTATCTGAAGAGTCTCAGGAGAAGAAACCCAGGGTGACAGTTGGAGAGATGGAAGGAACTTAGTTTATGACACCAGAGGGCTCTGAGGAGTTCCTACTCTGAAGTCTGAACCCTGAAAGGAAATGGAAGCTGCCTTCTCTAGAGATCTATGTCAGATCTTGGTGGAGGGGGTGGGCCAACGTATTAGCAAGCATGCTCATTGAGGCAGGTGGGCGGAGCCAATAGAATATTCTGGAAACATCACAGAACACTCTAGAAATGTCGCAGAACATTCTGGAAACATCAGGCAGGACTACCACATAGCTCAAACAGTTACACTGCTGGAACAGAAGATTTTGATACACTGGGTAGGGACATCCTACAACTTGAAGTTTCCTTGCTTGCACAGAATATTTTATGGCAGAACCATGGAGGAAGACAGACAAAGGCCTCACTTGTTCTGCATCATCTCCTTATCGATGTAGGAGATTTGGAATTTAGAATGGCAGCTTGATGAATCAAAACAGGGAGATGTAAAGGGCATTAAAGCTACTTGTATGATATTTGTCAAAACTCAAAGACTGGTGTCGACTCAGAGGTACCCACTAGAATGCAAACTCTGGACTTCAGTTAAAGATAATGCACTAATATTAGCCCAGCTGGGTGTGGTGGGACACACATGTAATCCCAGCACTCAGGAGGCTGAGGCAGGAGGATAACCATGAGTTCGAAGCCAGCCTGAGCGACGAAGTGAGTTCAAGTCCAGACTAAAGTACATGGCTAGATCCTGTCACCTCCCCCCGCAAAAAAACTGACTCATGAAGAGCACGAAACTTCACATGAAGACACAATGTCACTAATGGGAAAACCTGGGGGTAGAGGATAAAGAAGAATATATGTGAAGAAGGATGTGTTGGTGCACACTCAGAATCCCAGCATTCTCAGAAGGAAGCTGAGGCAGGCAGATTCTAAATTTGAACCCAGAGGAGGCCATTTAGCCACTTAGTGAGACCTTGCCTCAATAAATAAATAAATAAATAAATAAATAAATAAAGGCCTGGGGATGTAGCTAGTGGTCAAGCCTGAAAGACAATCCTCAGTACTGCCAAAAATTAAAAAGAAAAGAAAAAAAGAAAAAGAAAAGTGTATGGAAACTGTCTATACCTTTCTGTTCCCTGCAAACTAAAAATTGCCCTAAAATGTAAAATCTATTAAATATACACACGTAAATGGGCGCGGGAGAGAAGGATTCTTTTTTTTTTTTTTTTTAGGTTTTTTGAGACAGGGTCTCGCCTCGTAGTTTAGTCTGGCCCTGAGCTCAGCCTCAAACTCACATCACAGCAATCCTCCTGCCTCTGCCTCCCGAGTGCTGGGATTACAGGCGTGAGCCACCACGCCCGGCACTGTGGTATGTGTTACTGGTTGCCGCTGGGCGTGAGTCTCCACACCCAGTATTGTTATGTTGTTACCAGGATCGAACCAGGGCCCTTGCGCTTGCAAGGCAGGCGCCCGAACCACTGAGCTATATCCCCCGCCCTAGAAGGATTCTTGACCTCACTGTTGGAACAGGAAATAGACTCTTTGGTGAGGTGCTGAGCATAATTTGAAGGGGACCCGACGTGTCCGCATTTGGACAGCGCAGCCCCCAGGGCCTGGCACCTGCTGGGGGAGAGCCCCCGCCGAGCCCAGCCGAGCCTCCTAAGACTGTGAAGTTTTCCTCTTCCCAAGGAAAACCCTCCGAATTCAGTCTTAAAAGACAGTGTCAAGCGTTGCAGCAACTGACAAACCTCAGACTTCCTGTATTTCTGTAACTCACGCTTTCCCTTCCTCTTTCTCTAATTTGTTAATGATCTCCGAGGTCAGGCCTGCGTCTGCGCAGCTTCTAAGCAGCTCAGCGGATCAGAGGGAAGCCTCCCCAGACGGCCGGTGCAATTTCACCGCCTAGCGAGCTACTGCAAACAGACCTGCAGGCTTTCTGCGGACGACGGATCTATCGACCCGGCAGCTGAAATCTCGTCTATTCCCGATCCACAGCCCTTCCCCAGTCCCCGAGTGACTCCTAGCAGGCTGTGCTGGGGCTGCTGCCTCCAGGAGGAAATTCCGCTCTTACAGATTAGACAGAGGAAGAGAAACCTCATTTCTTCCGCAAACATTTTTAAAAAGAGGTTCATTTTCCCATGCATAATTGCCCCTCCCCATCATTGCACGTTTAGATAGCTTTTTTTTTTTTTTTTTTTTGAGATAGGGTCTCTCTGTGTAGCTTAGGTTAGCCTCAAACTCACAGCAATCCTCCTGCTTCTACAGGCGTGAGTCACCAATGAGCTTGGCCTTTTTTTTTTTTAAGAACCTATTTCTTATGTAATTTGCTTTGCATTCCTGGAGTGAGGAAGTTTTCGGTAGACAAAGGATAAGGCACCTGTAGCGTAGATAGCCCAGCCTCGGAAGGACAGGCTTCACAGTGACATCAGAAATGAAAAGTATTCCAGTGCAGGGCTGGGAACTACCTGTGCCCAGCCCAGAGCACCCTGCTTTGTCCTTTCCCCAGACTGGCCTCTGACCTTGCTGTTAGGTTTCCTATGTTCCAGTGAAAACACATTGAGAACTCAGCCTCCAATTTTTGGTTTGTTTTTTCTTTTGGTACCAGGGATTGAACCCAGAGCCCTTGCCCTGACCAGCATCCAGAGCCCTTTCTCGAGACAAGATCTCAGTAAGCTGTTAAATGGTCCACGCTGGGCTCTAAACTTGCCATCCTCCTGCCTCAGCCTTCCCAAGTGCGCTAGGATGACAGGCATGGGTCACCACGCCAAACTTCCATTTTAATTTTAATTTTTTTTTTAGAGAAGGTGTCAGTATGTTAGGGCTGAATATGAACTCACCGGTAGCCCAGGGGTGCTTGGGATTTATTGTGATCCTCCTGTCTCAGCCTTCAGAGTGCTGGGATTACAGACATGCACCACCACCCCTGACTCCATTTTAACCTTTAAAAGAAACTTACCTATGAGTGTGGAGTTTTTAAATAGACCACATCTGTCCAAGTGGGCATTCCCAGGGTACTATCTTTTAGGTTTCCACTTATATTTTCACTTAAACCAGAAGCCTGAGCTTTAAACAGAACACATCAGTCGCTCATAGGCAGATGTCCAACAGTGAAACCCTGGGGACACAGCGGGGTGGCAGAGGATTTGCTGGCCACGCCTGGTGCCATTCCAGCACCACGAGAGAAAAAGAGGCTAAGAAAGACTGTACTTTGTTCTCCGTGTTTGAATGAAGGACGCCACAGAGAGGCCCTTGTCAAAAGCTGCAGAAGTTCCTCAAGATTTATCAGGGAATTAAAGATTTAAATTGTGGAAAAACTGCATGTTAGCATCTCATGGAGCGAACTCCAATTCTAAAACAGCTGATGAGGCCTGTACTTGGGAAGATGGAAAATGTTCTGAGACAAACATGTAGCAATGCGCTGGGCCTTCTCTCCTAGAATCTACCTGTCGCTGACCCTTGTTGCAAGAGCAAAGGTAGAAAGCTGGGTATGGGGTGCAGGCCTGTAATCCCAGCACTATGGAGGCCGAGGCAGGAGGATCCTGAGAGGATCCAGCCTGGGCTACACAGTGAGTTCAAGCTCAGTCTGAACTACGCTGTAAGACTCTGTCTCAAAATAGAGAAGAAAAGAGCAAAAGCAAAGAAAACTTCACTAGAGATTGTAAAAGAAAATCCTGACTTTGACTTCAATGAAGAAATCTCAGGAAACTACATTGGAGGTGGTCTAGATTTCCTTTTTTTTTTGAGACAGGGTCTAGCTTTGTAGTTCAGGCTGGCCCTCAGCTCACTATGTAGCCCAGGCAAACCTCGAATTCACAGCAATCCTCCTGCCTCTGCCTCCCGAGTGCTGGGATTACAGGCGTGAGCCACCACGCCCGGCACTGTGGTATGTGGTACTGGTTGCTGCTGGGGTGAGTCTCTGCACCCAGTATTGTTATGTAGTTACCAGGAATCGAACCCGGGCCCTTGTGCTTGCAAGACAGGTGCTGGAACCACTGAGCTAACTCCCTGGTCCTAGATTTCTTGCACCTTGAAAAAAAGCTGCTATTTTGCTTTTCCTGGATTTTGTGGACCCTAGCAGAGGGCTACTTTAATCAAAATAACTGATTATGTAATAGAAGAAGATTATGGATGCCTACACTCAGTAAGTTATGAAATATATTTAAATATGGTTCTAAAAATTGCACTTAAATATGATTTCCATCGGGAAATGTATTACAGAAACCATGCTATGATTTTTTTTTTCTTTTTGAAACAAGATCTTGCTTTGTAGTTTAGGCTGGCCCTGAGCCCACGATGTAGCCTAGGCAAACCTCGAACTCACAGCAATTCTCCTGCCTCTGCCTCCTGAGTGCTGGGATTACAGGTGTGAGCCACCATTGCCTGGCATTGCAGTGTGTGGTTGCCAGGGATCAAACTCAGGACCTTGCGCTTACAAGGCAGGCACCAGAACCACTGAGCTAAATCCTCGGCACTGCTATGGGTCTGTAATAACTTTTTTGGACCTCTTTTTGTTCAGCATGAAGTTTTATATGCCATATGTTATTAATTTCATATTTAATTGTATTATTCATATGAAAAGCATTAAGAACAGCTGTTAAGAGTAAATGGCTGCTGGGCATGGTGTGCAGGCCTGTAATCTCAGCACTTGGGAAGATAAGGCAGGATGATCCAGGCCAGTCTGGGCTACATGGTGAGTTCCAGGCCAACCTGAGCTACACAGAGGGATCGTACCTCAAAAAATAAAGAAACAGAAAGAAAAATTAAATTGTGCCTTGAGATGCCAGATTAATGTTCATTTAAACTAATTAGAAAAAAAAAAAAAGATTCAAGTCCTGACTTTTATCCCACTTCTTTTGTGTGGAAGCAACCAGATCTGTTATGTGTTTTAGATAAATAAGGCAATTATAAGTTTTATGGATTCTTTCATCCATAAAAAAGTATTTTGAGCTGGACAGAGTAGGACACATCTGTAATTCGAGCCCTCAGGAAGCTGAGGCAGGAGGACTAACAATTCCAGGCCAATTTATCCTATATAACAAGTTTAAGTCCAGCTTGGCTTAGAAGTCCCTGCCTCAAAACCCTCAAAGTAATAAATAAAAGATCTAAGAGCAATACAGATAAATCCTGGTACTTAGAGGAATATTACTCTCTCTCTCACACACACACACATGCACATGTGAGCGCATACACATACAAATCCATGAATTTCATGAAGAAGGTAACCATTTTTTTCTGTTTAGAGTACAAAAATATTTTTAAGTGGATTTTTCTCCAGCATTAGGGACGAGCTGCGGTAATGGACATTTATGTTTAGAGGGTAAATTAACACTGACTCTTTGGAACTTTCTGGAAGGCATATGGATCATGTCTACAGAAACTCAAGGCATCCAAATTCCAGCTCTAGGTATTTAGTCCATAAATTCCCTCCCTCCAAAAGGAGGCCAGGGGTGGTCCCCCCTGCTCCTGATGGACCACTTTCTACTTCCGGTGCGCCTTTCCCTTTCCGGAAGTGAAGAGAGGCTGACTTCCGGCAGGGTCTATCCCAGCCCCACGCGGGGAATGAACTCCCAGCGCGCTCGCTCCCAGTGCCAGGGCCCGGCCTTCGGACCGAGTGACTCTTATCCTTCCCTCTGCTCCACTTTGTGAAAGGTGACGCTTTAGCTTTATTCTGAGATCAGAAGGGAGCCGGGGATGGGCAGGAGGGATTTTCACCAACTTGGAAGTGCTCCCCCACGCAGAGCTGGGTACAGATCCCCAGCGTGGAGCAGGCGGTGCAGGGCAAAACCGCAGGGCTGGGCTTTGTCTTTGCAATGAAACGCTTCGTGGTAAAACTGTAATTCGATTTCTGGCACTGTTTCTTACTTGTGAAGTAGCACACATACACAATTATAGTGACATAATATTTATTATAACACAATTATAATAAATGTCTAATAGATATTGGGAAGTAGGAAGAAAATGTTAGACGAGAAAGGGAACAAGAGAAGGAGAGGGGGAAGGAAAGAAGGGACAAGATTAAAAAAAAAAAAAGCCTAAAATTATAGTTGTCAAAATGCTGACAATAGCAAAAGATTTAAACACCCCAAAATCCATCCAAAATAAATTCATTTCCACAAGCATACAACTATTTTATATTCTTTTCCCTTTCATTTCCTTTTCCTTTTTTCCCCTTTCCTTTCCTTTCATTTCCTTTCTCTTCCTCCTTTTTTTTTTCAAGACAGGATCTTGCAAAGTTGCCCAGGCTGGTATTGAACTCTGGGCTCTGGCGACATTCCTTCCTCAGCCTCTTGGGAAGCTGGGGTGATAGGTGTGCACCATCAAACCCAGTGTAGTGTACAAATACATAACGGCATGGATATTCATGGAGACCTTGATCATAAAACTTGAAAAAATGAATATCCATTAGTAGACTGGTAATACAAATGGTAAGCTATTCATATTGTGGAATAGCTACGCAGCCAGGAAAAACACAATAGGCACCACGTGACTTGGCTTGTTGGCCAGAACTACAATATATGGTCATTCCCAGACTAATAGTTTTGACTAGATGCCATTATGTCTTCCAGGGGACATTTTCCAATGTCTGGAGACATTTTGGTTCTGACAACATGTTGGCAGAGTGTTGCTACTGGCATCTGGTTGATAGATGCCAGTTACGCTGTTAAACATACACTACCTGTGGAACAGGGTGACAGTGGGAGAATTTCCTGGTCTCAAGTGGCATTGATTCGGAGCTTGAGAAACCATGTTCTGAATACTCCAACAAGAAGAAGCATCCCGGAGTTTTACTCTGTGTGTCAGAGGAAGGTTGAGCTTGACCTGTGAAGGTAGAAATTCACAAAAGCTGGTGTGGTGGCATACCACCACTGGTATG
>PVIR01019151.1:0-32338 GCA_004026965.1 Petromus typicus
TGGAAAGCTCAAGAATGCAAGAACGTGTCCTGCTTCATTTTGCCAAGAACAAACCCCTCAACTGGAAAGCGCATGCGCTACAGCTGGGAGGACTCGGTGTCCTGTTGGGTCGAGTTCTGCAGATGCCTCTCGGGCTCATGTGTTGCTTCATTTTTCCTCTGGCCTCTGCCAGTGCAGACCACACAGGCTCTTGAATGCAGCTTTTTTGTAGGACCTTGAGTAAAGCCCAAATTGCAGGGTGGAAAGTCTTTAGTTTGATGAATGAATAAATTCTTTGCTGTCTTATCCTTTCTATTCGAGTTACTATGTCGAATGCTTCCTGGCCAGTCTGAGTTCATATCATAAAGACGTGTAGAATTTTTCTTATATTTACCACTTCTTGTACTCCTTTCACTTTGCTGATTGCCTCACAGACTAATCTTCATTGTACTACTATCTTCAGGTAAATATTATGTATAAATGTACATTTCAGTAAATCTTTATTAACTTGGATTGAAATACAGGGATTTCTTTTCTTTCTTTCTTTCTTTCTTTCTTTCTTTCTTGACAGGATCTTGCTTTGTAGTTCAGGCTGGCCCTAAGCTCATGATATATCGCCCAGGCAAGCCTCAAACTCACAGTAGTCCTCCTGCCTCGTGTTGTATATAGTTACTAGGGATTGAACTAGGGACCTTGCGATTACAAGACAGGCACCAGAACCACTGAGCTAAATCCCTGACCTGAAACACAGGGATTTAGAGCTGAGACTTCTCTGTAAGTGCTAGATGTATGTCCATTGGTGTCATTTGGTTCACAAAGAAGACAAGAAGAGGCAAAACTAAAAGATATAGTAGTTCAGTAGGCCTACCCCTTGGGAGGCTCTTCTGAATTCTGCAGCTTGCACATCTCATTGGTGTGTGTCATTGGTCACACCAGTGTGATGGCAGATAGGAAATTGGTGTGCCAAACCAGGCCCATTGTGCATCTTGATCATAAGGAGGAGAATGGACACTGAGTGAGCAACAAGTAGACTCTGACAGGAGAAAACAGACACAATAAGTGTGCAGTCAACAAAACCCTGCCACGAGTTTACCTGTGGAGTGCAAGGTCAGTTCAAGTACAGCACGGCCCAGACTCAGCTTCCCCACCTGGACACTCTCTTTTGCAGTGTTTCCTTCTTCATCAAGTGTGTCTTCCTGTAAGATATCCAAGCCAGAAATCCCAGAGGCATCTAAGATTCTAATCTTTTACACGCATGCGCACACGCGCACACACACACACACACACACACACGCACACACACACCACTCTGAGTTAGTCCATTTATGCATCTTCAGTCTCTAACTCCATTATCTGTTCTTCATAGTTCTTCTTGTCAATGTCCAAGCTTTCTTGATGTCTAGGTAGCTCTCAGTTATTTTTATTGCTATCTTAGCTTTTGTATCCACCTCATTCCATTCCTCACTCCCTGATCATTCTTACCCAGGAACTCTCAACTTTTATGTGGATTTCAGACAAACTGGCCCCATCCAGGATTTTACAGAATCACATGATCCGGGTTAAGCCAGTTCTGTCCTCCTGAGTATAAAGAGTGGTTGGAAAATGATTGTACAGACTTGGTCTGCATAAAACACTATAAATATAGGGTGACTTTTCCTGGGAACATTGAGATAACGACACTGTTTCCTATAACCCAAATCATCCTACCAGAATTAGTTGTATTTTTGTTTAGTTGAAAAAAGTAAGACATGTACTCAGAAGTCCTTAAAATAAGTAAGCACTGTACTGACCACTTGAGGGAACGGTGTGCTGCTTTGGCTATGCGGGTCACCTCTGTAAGTAGGGGACCATCAATCTTGAATGCCACCAGGTTGTGCCTCTGAATCAACACAATTGTGAAAAATTCTGCATTGTATAACCTAGTACCCCAGTTTGGATAATAAATTACATAATCACTGAAGAGTAAGGTATCCCAGGTGCTAATAAATGCTGAGTATGGGTACCAATTACCAGTTGAAATAAAATAAGATACATCTTTGTATGCAATGACTGAAAAACTTTTCTCCAGATGTGAATGCAAATCTCTGAGCAGTGTTTCTGGCTGTCTGAATGGCACCACTCAGTCATCTTTTCACTGTTACCCAGATGACCACCTCCTCAATTAAATGCAGGAGTTAACTGAAAGTGTTACTACACCTGTGATAAAGAGTCCAGTCAATGGAAGCATACATCACTATCCTGGGGTTTAAACATTTCAAGATTGTCTTAAGCCTTGAAATCTTTTCTGATCTGAAATTTGGTAGTATTCAGAGAAATGCCCATGAATATTTTCACTAGTTCTCTAGAAAGTCTGACAGAGTTTAGAATTAAATTTGGAACTCATACTTTCTGTTTAAATCTTTAAAACATTGTGTTAGCACAGTGAAGATCCCACATCGTTCAGCTGGTAAAACATGAGGATAGGAATTCAGAGACACGGAGAGTGAGCACCCGGGGAAACGCATGAACAGTACTTTCTGCTCTACCAATGCTTGCCAGTCCTTTGTCACTTTATAGTAGAAAGAAGGGGGTGTAAAAAAGGTGTGAAAGAAGAGAGGGATGATGATTGTTAAGATTTGAGGACAAGCAGCAATCCACCTCTATCTAAAGAAAGGTACTCCATGGTAGAAATGTATATATATGAGTGCTGATGTTCGTTATCAGACTGGAAAACCAGCGACTAAATTTTTAATAATTACAACTTTTATCAAGTTTAGTGAATTTGACCCAATGATCAAACAAGCATAAGAATAAATTTACATTTCTTTAAGGGGAACAATTTATTGAAAGTACCATTGCAAAACTGGTCAATATTAAAGTCACAGAATTTAATATTCTACATTCAGTAATGGCTTTGCTCAGCCCCTGGATGATCACGTCTAGTGAGGGGCCAGAAGCTAAACTCATGCTGGACCCTGTATACTGGGGTTGGAGTCTGGGCTGTGGTTTAAATTTCCAAGGAGAATATCAATACCCCTTTTCTGCGGCTGGGAAGACCACAGGTCCAAGACAAGGAATGCCACCTACAGAGGAAGCTGGAGTTCACACAGAGCGGCTGTGAAACAGGAGGAGGTGAGCAGTAAGTGGTCTGCTAGAGACAGGAAGGCAGGCAGAGTGGGTGACCACAGGGGACAGGCAGAGCAGCAGGGCGGGGTGGAGGATGGCAGTGTGGACAGCAGGACTCAGGGTCTGGACCATTTAATGAGGGCTGTGTGGTCACAGTACAGATGGGTGAAACACACGGGCTCTGGGGCTCTGGCTACTTTATTAGGCAAGAAAATATATTGCATGAACAGAGAACAGTTCTTTGCATCATTTCAGTTTAAAATGCAATTGTTAGGTAACAGTGTAGGAATTCTATGGATTTTTACTGACTACTTTTGATATCAGGTTCAACTGTGTTTTATAGATGAGAATATGTAATCTTATTGGCCTAAGTTTGGAAAAGAAACTTAAAAGAAAACCTGCCCATTTTGTCCAAAAAAGGCAAAGGCTCAAGAAATCCAGGAAGAATCTGTTATTTCCTTTAATCCCATAATAGTAAGGTTTTAAGGAGCTCTTGGGCAATGATCAGAGCCATCTCACAGTGGTAAGTGGGTCAAGTCTTAGCTCTCTGCCCCGATTTGCTGTCTGTCCACACAATGGAGTCTGTGAGTGAGTAAGCCTGTTAAGGAGCTCATTTTGGTTTCTCTGAAAGAAATTGCACACACGGGTATTCATGCAAGAACAGTTAGGCCCTTAGTGCTACAAAGGGTCTGTTCCATACAGATACAATAATGTAGGCATTGTTTGGGATCTCAGAAGAGCAGTTACATCAAGCAGGAAGAGGAGTCTTTCCCTCTTCTGTGAAGTATACCATTTACACATTCCTAGATATTTTAGTTCTTCAGACTATGAGTCAGGGGTTTTCTGGTATTTATTTTGAAATACCAGATGTTAGAAGCAACTATGGAAGATGGTGGGTGACTTTTGCTGTGGAAAGAATAGAATTCGTTTTTCAAGGAATGGAATAAGGACTTGCTTAATAAAATTAGACAATAAAAAGCAGAAAGGCTTTAAAGTCTTAATAAAATGGGCCATGTAAGAAAATTGTTTATTTGGCTAGCATATAAAATACCAAGGAGAAACAGGCCAACTATCGTCTTTCCATACCCACATTAGGCCTTTTTTTCTGGGTACAAAAAAAAATTACTAGATGAATTCTAGTTTTAAAAAGGTAGTTTTGTCCTTCTTGAGATTTTTTTTAAGAATAGATTTGAAGTCAGGTAAGTAGTCATTATTTCATATAATGACTAATTTTGAACTATAGAGAGCTACAGTGTTTTTTTTCTTAAATGTATATTTCATTGTATTCCTTAAATAGGACAACAACTCTACAACAAAAAATAATCTTTGCTTCAATTGTCCCATAGTTAAGGTAATCTTGACACATGACAACGATGCTCCGTGCTCACATCTTGCTTACACTGACAACACATGTGCTTAGCTTTCCTTTCCTTTGTGGCAGGCTCTTGTCCTCCTCTTTTATCAAGAGCTTCTGACTATGTTGTGTAATATACACTTGCCAGGAAAGTCAGACAGCAATAAAATAAAATAACAAATGTGGATGAATACTTAAAATACACAACAATATTTTTATATCAGCTGTGTATAAAACATAAAAAATAACATGAGAAATAAATTTCTGTATGGACTATAATAAAAATACCAAAAGAACTCTACAACAAAATAATCTTTGCTTCAATTTTTACAGATAATTCAGTCTTTATGGAAACTACGTAGGTATTTCACAGTACCTATCATACATTTTGGACTTCATTTATACCTTAAAGTTTCACACACTAAAGAAAGGATATGGTATTTGCACGTCTGTATCGTATTTATTTCACTTATGAGTATGTTCTCAAGGTGTATCCATTTAGCTATAAATGTCTCTTAATTTCTCATTCTTTGTGGCTAAGTAATACTTCATTATATTTTAAAAAAAACATCTTTATCCAGTCTCCAGTTGATGGACATTTGGGCTGTTTCCAATATTTAGCTATTATGAACTGAGCTACTATAAACATGGGAGCACATATGTCATTGTGGTATGATGCTGTGGTTTCTATGGAAACTAATACAGAGAAAGCACTTTCAAATTAGGAATAGAATAGATAAAATGTGTGGTGGTAATTAGAACATTGTCCTAGTAAAAAGGTTTTAGTTGGGGAAACAAAATTTGGGTGAGTTACTCTAATCTTGCCATATAGGCTATAGCTGGACTTACTTCTCCAAAGAAACCAGTTGTACAGTTAACTCTGCATTGATTACAATCAACTTTGGACACAATAATTATTGTGTTCTCCTATAGAAAACAGTGACACACAGTACAATTCAAAAAGCTAGAAGAAAGATTTTTGAAAATTTTCAGCCTAAGGAAATGATAAATAAAGTAGTAAATATGTTTGGATTTATATACTGCACAATGGACAGTTGTATAAAAACATTACATTACCTTACTAATAAGTGGTTTTGTTTTTAGCATTTAAAAACCAAATTTAATTAAAAATAAAATGGAATGAATTAAAAATTACCAAGAAAATGTTGCCTTTCTCAGAATTTTTGTCTATGCAGTTTACTTTATTTAAACTACAATGTAAAAAGAATTCAGTTGTATTATGTACATATACTAATTCCCAGTGTGAGCATCATCATTATGTATTGCAACCATGTACAAATAAAAAACAATCTAACATGTCTAAAACTACTATAAAAAAACACTAGGATGGAAAACAGTTTTCTAGCTGTATTTTTATTACCAATCTGGATACTGTTTAAAAATTTTTTTGCAGTACTAAATATGGAGTTTTCTGTTCTTTTCAAATGGTTAGTTTGTTTCTTCAAATAATGAATAGAAAGCAAATTCAATCACAAATATATACAAATCTAGTAATATTATTGGGTGTCTATTCTGTAATCTTATTCCTAATGAGGCGTATTGGTTATATTATATTAACTTTTAATTATTGGAAGAAATTCTACTATTAGAGTGATGCTAGTGAATGTGCTAATCAAACATTTGTGTAGAATTCTTGTATCACAGAAATATAATTGTCTTATATTTTACTCTTCAGTACTATTGTCAGCTTTTAGTACCATGTTAATACTATCTGAAGCAGATAGTCAATGTCTATAGATTGTATTTAACCTTTTGAAATATTTTTCACGTGTTAACATTTTAAATAATGTCCCATAGTACTGGCATCTGTTATAAAGGGCGGGAACCCCCATTCCACTGTATATTTTAGTATCACTGCTGTTTCCTGTCTTTCCCAAGTCCCTCTGAGCTGGCATCTTCATGCAGACTTCTTCTTAATTTCTTTATTTGTTGTCTTAATTCCTTATTTATGGCTGGCAAAAATACTCTATTTAATGTGCTCTAAGCAATGTTTTAAAAAATGTTGTTGGAAAATTCATGACAAATTAAAAATAAACATATAGAACTAGACAAAATCTATATTTATATAAGGTGTATTTTGAAATATTGTCATTTATCAAGTATTGATGTGCACATTTATCTAAAAAATAGCAAAATCTTATGATAATCAGTTTTTTGTATTGGAATTAAGTTTATGAGAATTATTTATTCTTTATCTTCAAAAACTCTGCATTTATTTGTAATATACATATATGTAAATATACATAATTTTAAAACATTAGTGTGGATTGTAAAGCCATTAAGAGTTTAGCTGTATCAGGCAGTGTTACAGGTGATTTTATATCCTTATGATGAATTATTATATTACATGATAATATCATGAATTATTATTTTACATCATTATTTTAAACCTTTCACTGAGGAATAAATAAATAACTTCTTAATAATCATAGAGTGTATATAGAGATTAAGTTGAAAGCCAGATATTCTCAAGCTTTTTTTTTTTCCACAAAACTATGGCACCTTTGCGATGCCATGGATTAAGGAGCAAGTGTCTTCTGGAATTAGTGGAATAACACAGTTGATCTCCACCACAGGTCTGTGCCATACACATCAGTAATTTTTTTTTGCTTGTTTGAGACAAGCTCTTGCTTTTGTAGTTCAGGCTGGCCCTGAGCTTAGCCTTGATCTCACAGCAATCTTCCTGCCTCTGCTTCCCAAGTGCTGGGATTACAGGTGTGAGCCACCATGCCCGGCACTGTGTATGTGGTTGTGATTGCTGGTGAGTGTGAATCTTCATGCCCCACATTGTTGTATGTGATTACTGGGGATGGAACCCAGGCCCTTGCACTTGCAAAGCAGGCACCAGAACCACTGAGCTAAATCCCTGGTCCCACATCAGTAATTCTTATTGATCCTGAGGATAACTTATGTAATATATGTGATTACTTAAATTTTAGATGTTATTCTCATTCTTAATTTACATAATTTCCTTGGAAAATATCAATCATTTATCAATAACCAGTCTTCACTGTAATCCTGGAGTGTGGCTGAGGAAAATTCCTGTCCTGGGTATGGTAGCAGGAATATATGTGGTTTTTAAGGCAAAAATGTGGGAAACTGCTGGTACTGACCATGAATAAAGTTTTTAGGTAAATCTTATAAGTGTTTTGTAAAGCAAAAGCCAGAAAGTGTTGTGCTATTGGAGGGGGTAAAAAGAATTAAGGTATCTTGTGAACATGTAAAAACTCTCCACGGTGAATGTTATCACAATGTCCTTCAAATACACAAACAAAACTTAAAGCAAACAAAGCTCACTGTGCAGTAGCTCAGCCTCCTGGTGACCCAAGGCTGGCTCTGGGCTGAGGCAGCACATCTAACTGGGAAGATGCACCTCTTGGTGTGCTTTGTCCCCTGCATGGTGCTGATGAGAATGTCTCCAATTCAGGGATGAAGAGGCATGCAAGGACACGGCCAAAAATTATGTTATGATGTGAATGATAAACAAAGGTGGTTGTGCAAAATAAGCAAATCCAAGATAGATAGATAGATGGATACCATGACAGCTACAATTAAATACAAATCTTGACAAGTGCCAAAAGAGACATAAATATAGGATATGAACAGAAAAAATACATGTAGGAGTCTACAAGGTATGGGAGGCACCATTCGTCCTGGAAGGATTCTTGGAGTCTCAGGCTCCTGCCCATCTCCTTATTGAAATGAGAAACATTGCATTCCTGATGGAGTCGAATCCCCGAGGGGGAGGATTTTGACAGACGGTCTGTGAGGGTGATATTCCAGGGAGAGCACACGGCACCTGTAGGTGAAAGCCAGGCTTTCACTAAAGTTCAGCCAGGCTTGCTGATTGGGATTCCACTTCATCCTGACTCCACGTCATCGCGACTCCACCTCAGCCAAAAGCAAGACTGCCTCTTCCATCAGTCTACAATGACCCGCCTCTGTGCATGCTTCAACCAATCTACAACGGTCCCACTTGTATGTTTACACCCTCTACCATTTACTATAAAATTAACTGTATTTTGCATTAAAGGCGGAACTGTTCTCAAAATGCTCCCTGGAGTCTGCACGGTGACTCTGAGCGCTCAACCTCCCGGTCTGGGCCTCCGAACCTGCTCCTGCACCACCCCAGTGCTGTACCACCCCAATGCTGAGGATGACAACAAGCACCAGCAAGGGACACAAACCCAGCTGAGCGAGATGGTGTGATGCCAGCTGTCAATACTGCATCATCATCGAGATACAGACTCCTTCGGCAGCACTGGTACGATGTATTGCATGTCCGTGTCTTCTGTTATTTGCTGCCATCTTACGGTGTGTCTGACTGTTAGTGTTTGCATGTTTATTTAGGTAATGAGCACGAAGAACATGAAAGATATTCTAGAATTCGCAACCAGCAGACAGCTTTCCACAGTTTTAAAATGACAGTGACAAGTATATGTAGAAAACAAAGTTAGTAAACATTTTAGTAATGGTAACTTTCTCTTTGGATAATGTTTTAAAATGCGAAATAAAATGGAAGTAACAAAATAAATTATCAGTGAGATTAAGTATGTTGTTAAATAGCTTGCATATAAAACATTTATTTCTGTGAAGTGTTTTTATTTTTTATTTATGTATTTTTAAAAATTTATTTAATTATTTATTTTTCAAGACTGTCTTGCTTTGTAGTTCAGGCTGACCCTGAGCTCAGCCTCCAACTCACATCACAGAAATCCTCCTGCCTTTGCCTCCCGAGTGCTGGGATTACAGGCGTGAGCCACCACGCCGGGCACTGTGATATGTGGTACTGATTGCTGCTGGATGTGAGTCTCCACGCCCATTATTGTATGTGGTTACTGGGGAATTGAACCCAAGTCCTTGAGTTTGCAAGACAGGCCCTAAGTCCCCGGGACTGAGCTAAGTCCCCGGCCCTGAAGTGTTTTTATAAAGTGTGTATTATGGACCAGGAACTGTTCTGAAGGATACTCAAAGAGTATGAATAAAGTTCACAGAGTTTCTTACCCTTTTGTGGCAGCTGAGTAGGTAAATAAACAGAAGATGAAAAATGACAGAGGCTGATGAGGGCTAAGAAAACACATACAGTGCAGACATGAAATCATTCTGGGCTATTTACTCGGGCAGAACTATTTAAGAGGCCTTTCTAGAAATGTATTTATTAAGCTAAGATATAAGAGGCAAAGAATCAAGTGAGTGCGCTGGGGAGTGTGCTCAAGAAAAGTGGCTCACAGGTGACCTTATCCCAGATGTTGATCAGAGCATCTGCCTGCCTTTCCTTCCTTTAACAAATACATAATGCATGTTGTGTAACTCAATGGCCTCACGTTTAGATAAGATATATTTCTTGTCTTCTAGGAGCTTCCTGTCTTCAGGGGAGGGGCTGTAACTTTGGAATGATGGCTGGAAGCCATTTGCTGAACCCTCTTCCTGAAGAATAAGATAATAAGCAATTGGAAGAAGATAATAAGTAAGTGTAGATAACTTGAAATTAGCCATTCCAAGAGTATTCACACTCAGTAGTGAGGAATCATTTAAATGAAGGTGTTTTTTTTTTTTTTTTTTTTGTCCTGATGGTTGGGGGTAAATATTTACCAACAATGCATTGCTCATGACAGGTTCTGAGGCAAACTGCTTTGAGTCAAACTGGAAGCACTTCTCAACATTAGAATCTTTTGTAATCTACTACTAGCTGTTTAAATGCAGTGTGCTTTTCAAATAGAATATTATGCCAATATCGCCAATACAGAGTGCTATCTGTAGCATCTAGGGTTTAAAAATTGAGACTGTAAACTTGACAAGGTCAGGGACAATAAGGCTGAGTCACCAACTCTGCCTCAGCATCCAACCCACTTGTGACCATCACTCTTCATGGAGTGCGTTCCCCATTACAGTTTCCACCTGTCCAAGCTTTGTACCTGTCAAGTATGAGTACTTTCTCCTTCCACCACAGTGTCGGCCTTCAGCAGCTTCATTTACTCATGACTCTGTCCCAACGTCCTTATTTCACCTTCTCTGGAATCAGGGATGACCAGGCTCCTTTCTCCATCCTTCCATTCAACTCTTTCCGTGAAGAACAAAAGTCCCCAAGGGTGATCTTCCATGCTCATCTCCTCGGTCTTGCGGTGATTCCTCACACAGGTTGTCACTGGTCTTCACTCCAGCACCTTCTTGTGAGAGGCAGATGTGCTCTCCCTCCTGCCTCACTTGCTGCACCTTAGCTGTACATTCCCTCTAGGGCCGGATGCTAAATACCAGCGGTCCATAGGTTGAGTCCTACGTCAGTTGATACTTATGTGATGATGACTGTCAATATATGTCTCCAGAATGACATGTCTGAGTTCCAAGCCACGGGAAGCCCTAGACTGACTCAGCTCACTCTTCATCCCTTCTTCCTCTGACCACATACTGGTTGGCACAATTTATTTTTCTTTAAAAAAATAAAGTGTTTCCTCAGAGCTTTTCATTTCAGATTTCCTCTGTTTGAGTGCTGCCTCCTTATCCAGAATAGCAACACTTTTGCCTTAAATGCCTTCATCGTCATTCATACTACTTATTCCCTCTATCACAATTTATGTGATAGTATTTATCAAATTATTTTCAAAAGTTTTCACACAATATTGTCTAGAATACAGGGTAACCTGCCGCACAGTTCAAGTGAAAAAGTAGCACTTTATATGTAGCACTGCCTTTCTACTGTCAGTAATACATAAGCTCACTGGCATCAGAAAACCGCCCTTCTGTGGCTCGATTGCCTCTGAATCTCCTCACAGTTTTCTTATATGGTTAATACTCATCCCCTTTTTACCCCCTCCACCATTTTCCACTGAAGTCGCAACAGCTAGCTCTGAACTACACAGCAATAACTTACATTCGCCCGGACTTGAGTCCCCGTCTTGCCATTGGTTTTTTAATTCAAATACTTTTTCTCATCACATGGACTCCTCTAACCGGAATATACTTCAGAGGCCTGTTAGTTTGTGACACGTCTTTTCCTGCAGTGTGGTTTCTGGGCAGAGTGTTTATTCAGGCGGCAGGGCCACCGCATCTGTGCTGTGAGCTGGTCACCGTCAGGACTTGATGTGCAAACACAACACACTGCTCTTGCATTCAAGGGACCGTGTCTTCCACAGGCAGAGATGTACAAACATACTGCAATAATTTCTTGGAAAATTCTATATAATTAGCACAGAAAAAATCTCATACTTCAGCTTTAAAAATTCCATTTGCAGGATGAAATTCTATACACACAATCACACTTTATAACAGCATTAAATGTATCACACTTGATCTCGTATTTTTTTCTTTTTGAATATATTTACATGTCAGGGTCAGATGCAATCATAGAAACGTGAGACCTTATCAGAAAATTCTGTGTTCTTTGTCAAAATTTGAGCATGGAGTCAGTGTGATAGAGGAAATAGCAGCTTCATTTGGAAGTTTCTTCCCACAGTGCTCGCTTCAACAGAAAGTCAATGGAAAAGAGAAAGCAAAGACCTTTTCAATTATTCACTTTTTCCACTTTGGAAACATTTGACTTATTCTTCACTCTGGATATCAGCTATTCTTTCACTAACTTGCATTATCTTTCCATATACACATTTTTTCCAGGATCCTATTTGGCCCATGAATAACCTCACAGGTAATTTATTTTGCAAATAGTTCTATTTGATCTATGTGACATGGCAAATAGCTTTCATATTATTTAGCCAATTAGGGTAGAAAACTGAAAAAGAAATTCTGTTTTACAGTCCTCGTCAGTGAGCTAAAATTGTGTGTAGTGTATCTGAGAGCAAAGAGCAGAACTGTTTGCATAAGTAACACCGCACTCTATGGACTGCTACCAGCTCTTCTACCCAACAATAATGCACTGGCACATCTGTCTTTGAACTCATCAAAAAAGTATGCAAGTGTTGACTAAATAATCTCATTTTATTTTTCTTGCTGAAAATTTTATCTCAAAAGCAGTATAGAGTTAAAATTGTCCTCAATCAAAAATGCTAAAAGGTTTTATCATGATTTTAAAAAAAATTTAGCCCCTACAATCTAAATTATAATGACGTTGGCTATTTTTATTAAGATACTGAATTGATGAATTAAATTGAAGATTAAAGGTTTAAGACATATTTGTTTAGAACACTCAACAATAATGCTAATGAAGTTAAAGGCGATAGTAATTACATATTTATACCACAGGTATATTCTTAGGCCTCTTTTGCGATGTAGATTGGGACTTTAAGAAATCTTTAGTCATAGACATGAGGTAATATAAAATTTACCAGCAAGTTCTAGTATTTCTTGAGGCATGCGGGTTTCTACATTTAAAAATAAATCATGATTGGCAGTTTCCTGTCTCTTCATGAATGCACTCTTTATAACCAAGTCCTCTCCCTCCCTCCAGTATCCAGGGATTGGTGGTGCATCAGGAGCTGTGCTGCAGGTCGGATTGCTGGTCACCGGTTCGCCTGCCCTTGTTGTGCCTGATCTGGTGAAATCCGTCACTACCACTGCCAAAGTAGTAGACGTGTCATCAGATCTCATGTTGCAGGGAAAGAGAAAACTCCATTCTGCAATTGGCAAGGAAGACTGTTTATACCAAAAACAGTTTACTGTATGAACTACCAAATTTCAATACAGATTGTACTCAAAGATTTCCAATTTTTTGACTTTTTTATACTGGAAATTAAAATGAATACCTAACTATATCCTCAGATCTTTTTTTATTTATGTATTTATTCATTTAAAATGGAGCCTTATTAGTTTGCCCAGGCTGGCCTGGAACTTGTGATCCTCCTGCCTTAGGTTTCTGATTCACTGGGACTTTGAGTGTGGGCCACTGACGTCAGCTATTTGCTCTTGTTTAATCATATAAATCAAACTAAAAAAAAAACGCAGCTACCCTCAGAAACCACTGCCTTTTGCAACCTTTTGATTTCACATTGAAAAGGCCTTTTGCTGTTAAATTCACAAAGGGGAGGCCGGTGCCAGCGTGGATGTCCACATCCTGTACCTTGGAGAGACAGCAGCAGAGCCTCGAGCTGAGCATGGTGACGCGCATTGCCCAGGTCCTTCCTTTTCATGGCGGACAGGGCGAAGGGCCACACATCATTTGCACTGAGTTGTCTGCCTCAGCTTAGCCCCACAGCAGTGGAACCAGCCACTGTTGGATCAACACTTGGGAAGTCATCCGCTGAACTAACCTTCCTTAAATTGTGTGTATCAGGCACTTTGTCCCCGTGATGGGAAAGCTGACCGCTATAGATTCCACTTTCTATGAAAGCCATAGTAAGGATGTTCATATGCATTGTACTGGTTTTTAAATCTTGACTTTTAATGTAAACTTAGTGACTGATAATCTTATTGTAATATAGAAGTATACCTTAATTACCATAGCCTTCAGGTAGGAAAAGAAAATTTAATATGTTTGTAGAGAAGGCTATTTTAAAACTATTTCAGTTTCAAAATAAATGTAATAATTTGGAGAAAATTCAGGAAATATAATGATCATGTTAAATTTACAGCACTCATTAACCAGTCTATAGACTGAATTACCTCTTCTCCATTGTTAGTAAGTGTTTGTGAGTATTACCGTGGGGTCAGTTCTTCACCAGTCAGTCATGTGCTCATCTTTGATAGAGGAAAGCTTCCAGACAAACTCTGATGTGAGCTAGAAAATCCTATTCTCTCATTTCAAATTGAAGCAAGTTTTGCTGTGTACAAAGAAAAAGTAGAAAGAAGAAAAATATCAACACTTCCAGTATATCATAGCACGAATTATGTGGTCTATTTACATCTAGGACAGTAGGTGACTGAATGACTTTAAGGCAATGAAAGTGATTCAAAGGATCATGGGAAAAACAAGGGGTACCTTGGGAACTATCTCTCATTCCTCACTAAAGAACTTCAAGGAGACACGTTAAAAAAACAAAAACAGTCCATTTGCTATGCAAACATGGCTTTGCAAGAAATCTCCCCTTTGACTCTTCCAGAATCACAGCAAAATGTTTCCTATAATAATCTAGATCTACGAAAGCTTCCTCTTTTCAGTTTATCATCGCCCACATGTCTTTGTAAGGAAAGTCAGGTAGCCTGGAGTCTTGCAGGGAAAATCATAAAGAAAACCAGTGGAAAGTGTGAATGATGACCTAAACAGAACAAAGGAAGATTTTATAGATATACTATAATTGTGAAGTGAGTGATTAAATCCATCACTAGCCACAGAATATAGTTTATTTTTCTGATCTGAGAATAGTTTGCTGGCAAGAAAATTCAGCAACATGAGGCTCAAACAGATTTCACTCTGCAGCAAAGAAAAAGTCATCTTCCTAAATAGTTCTTATTCTGTGGAGTTCAGGTTTGAATACAAGGCTCCCAATTTAATGAATCTATTAAACCAGTCAATGATAACTTATAGTAAGTTCTATTTATTTTTTTTCATGGGAAAATGAACACGGTGTTATTTTCCAAATTAAATGTATTTTAAACTCATACCTAAAAATATAAAAATGGTGCATATTAATAGGCTAACATGAGTTTTGAATATATGTATACATCAGTCACTGTTTAAAACAGGGAAAATATATCTCTTTAGTATTTATCTTTTCTTCATAAAGAGAGCACTCAGTATACTTCCTTCTAGATTTTAAAAATATATGATAGAATTGAGATTATTTAAAGTGTACAAATAAATGAAAACTACATTCATTATTGTTATCCCAGACACTGAGTGTGCAATAACATACCAATCAATTTATTTTAATATTGTATTCAGATATGTTTAATTTACATATCTATATGAAATTGTGACTGAACTTTGTCCTCTACCAATTAAATAGAGCTTGGTCTGATCACTTCAAATTATAATTGATAGCATATAAACTTCCCAGAAGAAATGCGAACAAAGTCAGTACCAAAAAACTAGAAGGATAGAACTTTTCATGGAACTCAGGAAGATTATTATAACTTTGTTAAGTTTTATTAATAAATTAATTTCATTCAAATGTCTGAGATTTTTATGTATTCAACAAAGGCAGACTCCAACAAATTTTACATACAAGTAGAAGGGTCTTGAACTACAAAATTTGAATGACCACTGGACAGTGGGTCTCAGCTTCCTGAAATGTCTCAGTGAGATGCTGCCACATCGATCTTCAGAATCTCAGATCTTCCCGATAATCCCTAGCGTGGGATTTGAACAGCAGCTGGTTCTACTTGCAGCCTTCTCATCCGAACTGAAGAGCAGACTGAACAATAGCTAGATGCTACCCCACACAAGGACTCACCTGTGAATGCTGGTGACAAGAATTCAACAGGCCCACCTAGCAAATGGGATTGGGAAATTCCTCATGTTCTGGATGATTCATTACAAGATTTTTAGAGGTATGCTTACACTGCAATACTCATGATCTTAAAAATAATCTGCCATTATTCTCTAGAATATGATAGGTTCTGGGACTTTTGTAAATTAAGTTTTCTTGGAGCACAACCACACACATTCACTCCTTTATTGTCTGTGGTCACTTTTGTGCTACAACTCCAAGGTTGGGTACTTGTAGAACCCGTACAACTTTAAAACAGGAAAATATTTACAACCTTACCTTTTGAAAAGAAGTTTGTCGATACCTCTTTCAGTATCCATTATTTTTTACACAAACAGATTTGGTGTTATCATGGAGAGCATTACGTATCACCTCTCTTATGCCAGATTCTGTGATAAAAGTCTTCTATGCTTCTTTATCTCTCTTCTGCAAAGTATTCATCTTAGATATTTGAAAAACAGGAGCCTTGAAAATTTTAAATGTATTGTCTGTGGAAACAATGGAGTCAAGATTCAGTCTCAGGTCTGACTCCAAACCTGTGTGCTTCATCCTTAAGTCATCTTTTCTCCAGTAAATTCACGGTCTTCCCATTCATAGAAATTTGTTGGATTTGAGCCCAATGAAGACAAGTACCAAATGGACCAAGTGTCTCAGCAGCCTGGATGTGGAGTTAAATTTCATACAGAGCAGAGGAGTGAAGTAAGTTTTAAATTTTTTGTGATAGTATGAAGAGTTCAGCCTTGTGTTCTCAATTGGCCTGGACACAGTCTGTTTTAAGTTTAAATAGCCTCTTTCTGGGAGTCACCATTTGGTCATTAATTAATACATATTGCTGGCAAGCCACATCCATGGACACACTTCCCTGCTTCATCTTGTAATGAGGAACTGTATTCATGGGAACACGGGGATGTCATGGGAACATCTGTATATTCAGTCCCGTCTAGCCAGTGCGACTCTCCAAGTGTACTGAAATAAATAAAGATTTTCTGAAAGCAGATAAGCAAAGCACAGCTAACTGTGGTTTTTGGCAGTAGATTGTTTGTTATTCAGGGGTCTGAGCTCTGGGGATAAAGAGTCTAGGAAGAGTGACTGGCCGTGACTAGTTCATTGTCCCCTGTGGACTACTTATTTCTTTTCCTTTTTAAGCATGTGACTTGCCCATTCTCCAAATAATTTCACATATTCCCTAGAAATTATCAGTTAACTATCGAAACATCATCTTTCCCTCCTATTGTAGAATTACAACCCAAACCCAACATTTTTGCCTTCGTTGGAAACTAACAAAGTTGGGGTCTTATTTGTTTCTTTGTTAACCCCAGATTTACCAAGGGTGTACTTAGAAGAGTTCAGAGAATATTCAAACCAAATAACAAGAAGTCCCATCCAAGAATAATACTTGGTTCTGTTTTGGCAACTAGTAGAGGTCAATGTGACCACAGAAAATCTCATATTGTGGTGGAGAAGAGGAAAGAGGGAAGATGTTGTTACACTTTCACATGAAATTTCAAAGGAAAAGTAATTGTAAAATAGTCTGGTCTAGCTCCAATTTTGTGAGATGGTAAACTGCTGACTTCCTGGTAAACTAAGATGCGATGGGAAGGTTGTCCCCACTGTTCACCTGTGGACACCCTCATTGTCCCTAGGAAGATCACCTAATCATTCAGTGGATATTTTTCTAATATTGTACTCCGTAGATCCCCCAATCATTCTAGGCATTCTCCCTTTAGGATTCTGAGATTAAGAGTATATTTCTAGTTTGAAAAAAAAAAAAAGATTGCCATTACCAAAATGACTTTGTAACTTAAGGGTTTAAATTATAATCATATAATCTGGGTTGATACTATTATCAATATAGATTCACAGTTGTTACGATAAAAGGAAATTAACTTGTCTGATTTTGTTATAAAAAACATTTGTGAAAACAAACATATTAGCTAAATGTTAGTTAAAAATTAATCATTGAACTGTGATTTTTTTTCTCATTGTGAAGTCCATCTCAATGTGTAGAGATTTTTTTCCCACCTAGTGGAAAACCCAGTAAAAACAAGGCTTGTGTATGGAAAATCCTATTTCCTGCATCTTTCATCTGTCTTCACCCTTCCTTCACCCCAACACTTTCAGTTCCTCCCCATTCCTTGTCCCTTGTGTCTCCACCCAATAGGGAAATGTTTCTGAAGCATGAAAAGGGGAGACTGAGATCAAGGGATTTCTGGAATTTTTGAGTTTCCCCAGATGGAGCATTTTTTGCAATAATGGCAACTGTTCAAATACTCAATGATACATTTGAAATTACGTTGACAGAACTCAAGGGCATAGTTTCACTAATGACAAGCACAGCTCTCCTAAGTACATATTTCTTCATTTGGTTTCATCTCTTAGACGGAGTTCACATTTTTTCCCTCAGTATTTAAATGTGCACAAAGCTTCTAGCCAGACTGTGACACCCTGCTTCCATGTCCCTGCCACAAATTAAGCCATTAAGGACATTTTCACACTCATATTCGTCATTTACGTGTCCTCGTGGTATTGTGTTTGATAGTGGAAAATATGATCAGCACATTATTCTGGTTCCTTTGGCAAATCACACTCTCCTTAATAGGATCCTATTACATACACTATGTGAGACGAGGCGTCTTCGCCCTGAGTCATCTGGCCTGGCATTTCTCTGTGCATTCCAGTAAAGCAAAGTGGAGAGATTAACCGCAACAGTAGCAGAGGCAATTTTTGTGAGGAAACGCCTTTGTTTGAGGGAAAGGAAAAAAGAAAGACCAGAAAGAAAGAGAGATGGAGAGAAGGGAATCGGCACTATCAGGGATTAAAGGAACAAGGAGCACAGATTATTCATTATTCACCCTCCTTGTACAACTCAGTAAATGAAAATCAGGAAGATCAGGATTAGGAGACCAAAGAAAAGGAATTAGAAACCAAAACTTAGGTCTCGGGTTTGATCTTGATATATCCACTGCCTCATTTTACTGAGCTTCTACTTGAGGGTGAGACACTGGTTCAGGACATTTGTCAGACTGGCCCATCGAGGATGGGGCTTGTAAACTTCCAAGTGTAAATGTTAGTCTTTAATATTAACATGCTCAATGTAAGTTTTTCCTACTATGTTCAACCCTAAACCTGCCATGACTCAAATACCAAAAGGACTAAAGAAAAATCTACTTAAGTAGAAATAATGGCATATCACTTGTAAATATTATTACACAGCTACAGAATTGTCTTGATGTGTGCATGATGATGACATTGGTAGGAAGAGTAAGGAACGGTGCAAGTAGTGTAAAACAGAAGTATATTCTCAGGCTTTAACTGCTTTCTGGTAAATAAACAAGAACTGTACCTTTGGGCCCAAATCACTTAACACTGTGTATTAGAATGTATCCCCATTGCTAGGTAGTATGTGTACTTAAAGAACAGTTGGTTAACCAACATTTGACAAGACAGTTTCTACCATGCTTTGTCATTCCACTGCAAAAGGCTTGTCAAAGATTTGAGCTAAGTTTTTACATGTAACATCTAACCTACCTGGAATAGGGGAAGAGGTAGAAAAGCAATGGCCATCAGCTTGAATAAATTCTCCCACCCGGCTCTCAAGGTGGAAAGCATTGGAGAAGGAGAAAGTGGCACCAAAGATGTGCTTTACTCTTTCTAAGATCTTGATTCTTAGTGAGCAGAGCAGAGCTGGGAATTGTTTTATTTTTCTTTGAGTTATTGGTATGTTGTATACATATGTTACGATCACCCTCAACATTAAAAATTTGTACCGGTATGTGACATATCTTGATTTTCATTTTTTTCTTTTTTCCTGGCTACCCTTCCACTCCTCAATCCCCTTTATACATAAACTTTGCTTCCATTTTTTGCTTTACTATCAGATTTTTTTCTTTCCTTTTGTTATTTTCCCCTACCCTTTTTCTCTTTTCCCTTTGAACATTTTCTTTCTATTTCATATTATCTATCCTACATTCTGGACCTTATTTACACCTATAGTTTCTCATACTAGAGAAACAATACAGTGTTTACACATCTGTGTCTTCTTTATTTCACTTATGAGTATGTCCTCAAGGTATGTCCATTTGAGTAGAAATAACTCAAATTTATCATTCTTTATGGCTAAGTAAAGTAATTCTCTCAGTAGGAGGCAGCAGGGGGTTCTGTAGGACCTTTCTATACTTGATAAAAGATTCAACTTTGACAATTTATCAGTTATTTGTAGCCAAAATACTACTGTATAACAAACCTCCCTAAACTCTAAACTCTGGCTTAGAATAATAAAGCCAAACTTAGGTCTTAACTCTGATCTCAATTTTGATGACAGGTCTCCAGGTAGCAATGCAGATTGGGCTTGACCAGGGCATCCTGGGTAATTAGCTCTCCTTTATGTCACCCTTCTTCAGGCTGTGCTGTGTACTCCTGGTGATGACAGAGGAACCAGAAGATAAAAAGTGACCAAAAAAATAGGCACTTTTCATGACTCTTAGTGGCAACTATGTAAAAATCTCCTGAGCAAAGACATTCCCACTGCTAAGACAGAGTGAAAAGTGACTGCTCCATGGTGAATAGCATAAAGTTGCTGCCGAATTGTAACCATCAACAATAGCCATGGTAGCAAAGAGTGGATTCTCAACATTCCTGGGATGCTGAAATACTGGCATGAGCGATGGCTGCAAGAGGAAAAAGTGTGAAAAGGAAAGGAAAGCTTTTAGTAGAATTAGGAGAGCTTGTGTCCAAGTAGGAGAAAAACCCACAGGGATGCTTGGGATGTCACCTGGTATTGTGACTGGCAGCACAAAAGCACCGTGGCAGTTTAGGGAAGGAATAAAAAACAGCCCCACACATCCACTGTGTGTCAAGATCCATGTTAGACCACTGTTGTTTCAGCTAATCCTGGCAATATTTTTAGAGTTTTGGTATAATTACCTCCATTTTATAGATAAAAAAGGAGAATTAGTTTATTGTTTGAACTAACACTGGCACCAAATAGAAGTGTTGTCCTTTCCAACTGCAAAGCTCCTCCAGTCTGAGCTACCACACTCTATCCATCTTGGCTTCTTTAAGGATGAATCATCTGTTAACTTTTTTGTCTAAGGAATTTCCTGGGGAATAGTGAGTTGTGAAAATAAGAACCAGTGAGGAGAAAAGCAACTACCTAGGTCTTCCCCAGGTGGCGGTGATGATTTCCCTTGTAGATGAAAAACAAGTGCTGGGTCCCTGAAGCACAGAAGACAGGTTTGGGAGGAGAAGCAAAACATGCTCAACCAATACAGAAAGAGGCAAATTGTCTCTCTGTCCTCAGCTCTGAGCCACATCAGGTGACAGTGGCTATGGCCCTACCTGAGACACCCCGATCCCCATTTTCATGAATCACGAGTCAGAGTAGCCATGAGCAACAGCTCCTTCTCTACTGAGAAGTTGGTGTGGAACCTGGATGTTAAGTATGGACTGTGGTCAATGGGTTGGCAGCAAGTCCTGAAGTGCTCAAGAGCGGGAGAAGGAAGAGAAGACAAGCTATCTTTAGAGTCAAAGAGGATGTACAAATTTTAAGTAACAACAAATAAAAAATAGGTAAAGCAAAATTGTTTCACTTAAAATGATAGCTAAAGTTTGCTGGTAGCTGTGCATTATACCTAGTAGGAACTAATTAGTGGTCTAATTTTACCTTCAGTGTAAGTGCAGATAAACACCAAACATTTCACTGTTAGTAAAGTCACTGAGATGAATCACAAGACATAAAGACCTACACAAAATATCTACTCAATGCAACCTCTCTTTTAGAGAAAATCCTGTTCACACTATGTATACTAGATTGATGAGTTGATTTCTTCATGAATAGTACCCTGCAGTGATACTTGATTTATTTAAATATTGATAATTTTATTCTGTGCGTGCCAAAGAATTATACATTCATACAGTATAGATTTCATGTAAAGATGAAAACACAAAACACATTTTCTGTCAAACTTTTATAGTTAATGGGAGAGAGGTGATTATATACAAGTAGTAAACTGTATATACAAGTAGTAAAATCTGCCACACTATTAAAGAAAAGGATAAATTCATTAAAAAATATTTCTCCTTTAAAAATGAATTTCTTTAAGGGTCATTTTAGAGTTAAAGACAAAGCTGGTAGTGCTTTTGGCTCCTGAAAGGTGATGGTATTTTGTGGCCAAAGTCAAAGCCATATTATTTCTTCCAACATTAGTTGTGGAGTTTTGTTTTGTTTGGTGGTGAAGCAGACTTTAGTAGAGCAGAGCATGGAATTTGGTGTCAGATATGTGGATCCTAACACCCTCTTGCTATGTTAACTCTCTCATCCTCAGTGTTATTTATTAGTAAAATAAGAAACACACCCTCACCCTGGAAGTAACTCTGAAGGTTGATTTATGCTGACATATCTGAGCATGTGGCATGGCACCCTGAACACATAAATCAACTCTTACATACTTCCTTCATGACTAGTCCTCTATCATTGAGTCTTTACAGTGAGACCTGGTGTCTCATGCCTCTGTCTTGTTCTTTTTTCGCTCACAACTTTTATCTTTTCTCCTCTTAGTTCTCTCCCTTTAGTGGCATTAGTTAAACATCTTTAAGTTTTACTCAACCTAAAAAAAAATTCATTTGATCTTATCTCTTTCATTACAGAAGTTATAATTTTCAGTTTCAGTCTTTTCTTATTTGAAAGAAGAACATTGTCATTTGCCACCTCCACTATTATTTTTAATTCATCAGATCGCAACAGAGTCTGATGTGAGATCCAGGCACAGACAGACTGGTAAAAATCCTCCTTCTGCTACTTTTCCTGTAATTTGTGAGCTTTTCCTGTAATCTGTGCTTCATTTCCTTCTTAGAGAAAATGAGGTTGACAAAATGGGGCATTGTGGCACATGCTTATAATCCCAGCACCTGGGAGGATGAAGCAGGAGGGTTCCAAGTTTTTACCCCAGCTTGAGCAAAGTAGTGAGACCTTGTCTCAAAATTTAAAATACAAATGGTTCATGTGAAAACCCTGGGTTAACTTCCTATAACAGAAAGACAGAGAGGGAGAGAGAAAGAAAGAGAGAGGAGAGAGAAGAGAGAGAGAGAGAGAGAGAAACAGATAGACAGACAGACACAGACAGACAGACAGAAGATAAACACAAAAGAATAGGATGATGACAACAACAGCATGCACCTGAGTGAACAATTGTGAAGATCGAATGGATTTATGCTCAGGCAAACCTGAAAAAGAATTTAGCACTAAAAACATATCCAAAATTGTTACCAAATAATTAATAACAATTATTATTACAATTCTTCACCCAAGTGAAATTTGGCTTCTACCTTTGTCCGTGTATGAAAATGGCTCTGCCAGGTGTCACCAGTGCTCCCAGGCTTGTCAAATTCAGCAATATCTTTTCTGTTTCTCTCTTCTCTGCATTTCTCTCTGGTCCTTGGCTCAATTTCTCATCCATATGTATGAAGCATTCACACTCACACTGGCCTCCAGTGGCCAGCCCGCCCTTGTAGATCTATAAATTCCATCACAGATGGGGGGAAATAGCTATTCTTCTTCATTAAAATATGACTAGGTAACTTTTCTAAGAGCCTTGAATTTTTTTCCTCAGGATGCCTTTGGTTATATGTGACAGAAAACCTAATCATCAGTTGGTTAAATTGTAAGAACACAAAACATTTGCCTATGAAACTTCTAGAGTTTTCCAGTTGGGTTGCTATGAAGCTAATCAGGGATGCTCTCAAGGGCATGGAGTCTACCTAGACTGATTCACCTCTAGCTGGTGCCTGGAAGATGCCACCTTGGCCTCACTGCCATGTGACTGCAAGCAATAGAATCCAAAGCAGAGACAGACTGAGGATACACCCAGAGTCCTTCCTTGGCTGTGTCTTCGCCTCTTGTCAGTGGAGAAAGCCTTTCCCAGAAGCCTGTTTGAAATCTCTTCTTGCCTAATTAGCCAGTATTAGTTCATATTTATTCCAGGAGGTCATTTACCAGTGTCTCCCATTCACTGTATCCTGCCACCCAGCACAGATGATGATGCATAGCCTCTACTTGATCAGTTCTCCATTAAAATCAAGTTTAGTGGACTTAATTCTTGTTGAACATGAGATTGAATTCAAGTGGAATGTGAGACTGAAGGCTGGGAATTTCATGAAGTGGTTACACTTTTCAAAAATGAAAAAACTGATAACTAGAAATGAATGAACATATTGCCATATCACATGTTGGACCTGACTAAATTAGAGATCGGAAATATGATTATGTTCTAATTTTCATCATAAAGTTTCTAATACAAACTCACAAATCCCTCAGAGGGTTGAAATTAAATTCACATTGTCTAAAAATCATGGAATTTAAACATGCTTTGAATATTTCCTCCACCCTGGTCTTGGTTCATTGAAATAATATTTAAAAAAAAATCTTTTTGAATTCTACCAAACCAACTGTGAACCAATCTGGTCAGTGCAGACTCTGAGCCTGAGACACAGGGCAAGTGCAAACATAAATTCACATGTAATACACAGAGAATACTGGAGATCTGTGCTGCTGATAACACCATGGGAGACTTTACACAGGCAGATGTGTAATAGTATCCGACAGCTCAATGGAAAAAGGTGACTGAGGTTTCATGGAAGTACGTTTTTGCAAGTCTCTCTTGCCTTGGGCCAGTGTTTAGTTCAGGACCTTTCCCAGCTGCCTCCCACTTATGAGCCATCTGCAGGTTCCCTGGGGAAGATTCCAGTGCCTGCAGTCCCCCAGGAGGTCCCTGGGGCTTCCTCTCTCTATCAGCTCCACATCCCTGCTCTGCCTTACTGGCCCTGTTTCAGGTCCTGCCATAGAAAGCCACATTTGCTCCAGATCTTCTGTGGCTCTGCATTCAGGGAGCCTCAGTGTATTAGTCACCTTTCCCTTTGCTGAGAGGTGATAACCAGCACACACCATTTAAAGACAGAAGGACTTATCTCTGCTCTCCAGGTCAGAGGGTGCAGTCTGTGGTCAGCTGGCTCTCAGGCAAGGGCATGTGGCATAAGGACTCAGTGGGGACACAGCTGCTCAGTTCATGGTGGGTAGGTAGTGGCACTTGGGAAGAGGAGCAGGGACCAGGCAGAGATCCCAAGGCTGCATCTCTGAGGCCCACCAGGCACCCAGAAGTATTTACTGACACTGTAGGTAGCTTCCAAGGTATCCTGACCTTCACATCTAGCCAGAGCAGAGCCAATGCCGAGACTAATCCAGTTGCTACAACCTGTATTCCCGAGAAGAGGATGCTTTTTTTTTACATTTTAGAGTTCTGAAGTTGTCCTTTTATCTTTCAGAAGGAGTCAGGTTCTATAGAGAGGGTCTTAAGTCAAGAGAAAGACAGGAAGACAGAGAATGAATCCTGAGCTGGTTGGACAACTAACATAGTCATGTACCACCCATTTCTGATATTGAAAGACCTATGGGAATTCAAAGAGAATCTTGCACTACTAGGTAAAGAGAATTTTAAGGTGATATGTAGTCTCTAATTGGGAAGAGCAGCAGCCATAACCATGAAAACAAACTGATAAACTTGAACTAAATTATAAACATTAGAGAATTATGGGCTGACAGGAAATCTAGATAAAGTAATTAGTCCCTTTATTCAGATATAAGAAATTGCTTCTAATGTAAATGTGCATTGGTGTACATTTTCAAATGAAAGAAACTCACAGTCATGTTAATTATCTTGGTTAAGGAAGTGGTGTGTATTTTCTAGTAGTTATACAACCATATCTGTTATAAAATTAACCAAAACTAAAAGTATCCTTGTTAATTTTTAAATTGCTGAATGTAAGTTACACAGCTCAGAATGTATTTTACTGAAGTGAATTAAGTCATTCTTCAGCCAGTTCATATATCTATTGATGATTATTCCTAACTCACACTAAGATCCAACATTAATTTTATCTTGGACAGGTGAGAAACGTAGGTAAGTGGTAGATAGATAGAATGTATTAAGCTTTCTTCACAACAATGACTATATGAGGATAGACAGACTTGGGTTTTGACAATACTATTCAACCATTTTAATCTCCATACTGCCGATCTTGGACCGCAAATAACTTGTTGCATAAAATGAACAAACATGTCTAGTAAGTTCTAACTTGACAGATGAGTGGTAGACAGCAATACAAGCAATACATCATATTGAAACAATAGTTCTCTCTCTCTCTTGTTGTCAGATTGTGGGTGATCATCTCCCAAAGACAAGAGGTTATAGACGAGTTCTCCTCCACCGAGGAGGAGGAGAAATGGCAGAGGAATCCCTTAAGTCGAAGGAGATGAAAGAGATGTATGAAATATGGGAAACGGTACAATGTTTTATAGAAAAGCACCACTTGGGTAGGTTCTGGAAGCCATGAATTATTCTTGCAAAACAAGGTTTTAGTATAACTTAATGTCAAAAAGCCGGTTTGGTATCTTATCGAAACTTACTTATAAAAGCCTACAAAATAGTCTTTGATTACTTTTTTCTTCTACTTCTTTGATAACTGATAACTACTGATTTGCAAAAGCTTCTGTGCCACAGTAGAAGTTTTCATCTTTTGTGAATTATGTAAAGAAAAGGCATTAATATGACTTTGCAAAGGGCTGTTAGTGACGGTAGTGCTCTCCATGTATAGACCTCATGTTCCACACACATCTTCAGAAACAGTTGAGCAAATGTAAAACCTAGAGCATTTTAGCCAAAATGATATTTTAAAGAAATATTTTTACATTTTATTTAGGCAGATCTTCTGAATGAATTATGATGATTTTAGCATCTCAAATGTCTCTTAGCTTTTACATCTAAGCCCATCTTTGTCCTGTTTTAGTTTTGATTTTTCATTTTCCTGTCATCACTTTTAACAGATAATATAATTTAATATTTTGGGGCTTGTTTTTTCTTTTTTTGTTTTATCTCCAGTGCTAGCATACAAACTTTATATGAAGGCAGTTTTATCTGTCTTTTTATTTTATTGAATTAATATATTCCAAACTGCTAGAATAAGGTCTGGTATCTATTTTGATAATTACTTTTAATTTAAAAACATTGGAGCTTCTGATATACTACATTCAATGAATGGAAAACAGCTCTATAAAACTCTAATTGCTGAAGATGTATATAGCAAGTATCAACATTAGCTAATTCTGCTTTAAATACTTTCCCCAAACACCTGACTTTGGCTACTATGATCTCCAGTCACAGTAGTCCACTCTCACTCTGTAGAATGTGCTTTTTCCAACTTTTACTTCCTGAACTTGTTCTGTGTAGCCTATTTGTTTTCTTACCGTTGAGACATGTAAAACCTTGCTACCAAAAAAACAAAAAAACCCCCAAAAACCTCAAAAGCAGAAAACCCGATTTCATCTTTCTCTTGTAAGTAATTGTATTAGTACTCAGCCTCGAGGCAATTGGAACTGGAATTAAAAAAAAAAAAAAAAAAAAAAAAAAAAAAAAAAAACTAAGTAAGAAAGTTGGAGGGAGGGATGGGTAAATGGGTAAGACCCGGATCCCCTCCTGAGAGGTCCTGTGGAGCTGGGTGCCTCCACATTAACACAGCTCTTTTTGCTTTGCCTAGAGGATGTATGTGGGGGAGGGGCTCCCACCAGCACCTGCTTTGACAGCAACCCAGGGTTGACATCTGACAGAGCCAGGATAAAAGCTCGTTTACTCTAGGAATTCTAATTATCTGCACAAGTGACACAATCTGGGGTTTCTAAATCAAGGAAGTGTAGAGTAACACAAGATGTCTTGCCAAGGCTTTAAACAATGTTTTAAATTTTGCTTTTATTTGTAGCCAGAAGGTTATGACATCCTCTACTTCCTGCTTCCCAGACAATGTGTTTTATGAAGACGGAGCAGTGTGAAGTACAACTTTCTGTTTCTATGCTAGGAAGTGAGCTACTAAGAAAAGAAGTTATAGTGAAGTAGAATGAAGCTTGGTTAGAGGACCAGCTAGTCCTGGGGGGAGGGGGAGTCACTGGTTAAAAAGAAGATGCAAGGACTCTTGTTGAAAAGTTGTTAAGAGGACTAGGGATTTTGCTCAGTGCCTGCTTTGTAAGCGCATGGTCCTGAATTCAATCCATGGTACAGAAAAAAAATTATTTTGAAAAAGTGATTGAGAGTCTGAAGATGGAGACAGCATGAAGTCAAACACAGGACTCGGTACTAGTTGGCAAATCACATGCTTGCCACGACTGAAGACTTCAACATGGATATTTGGTGGGCAGGCGAGGCTCGCAAGAGAATGTGAGAAAGGGAAGACTTGGGATGAAGGAGAAGTTCAAGTCTGGTTGGGTCAAGTAGCTGTTAGACCGTGCTCACTCCCATGCGTAGAAACTGGCGTATAGCTGCTTGGGGACCTCCAGTTCCTCTCTGGTCGTGATTCCTTCACCGGCCAAAAGCTAACCATAAAAGAGAAAAGACTTGTGCCCCACCAGTCAGCTACAGTCCGTTGCCCCTATGCGCTCATAGTCACACCCATTCTTTTTGATCTATATAACCCTGTGTCGCCCTCAATAAAAATGGAAGCATTCACTGAAACCTCCCTGGAGTCTGTGTGGTGACTCAGCGCAGTCTCGGAAGCTGATCTCGGCTGCATAACACCTGAAGCCGAGGGTGACTACACTGGGAAATTGACTCCCTTGTCTCTTTCACATCCTCTTATCCTTTGGAAAGCCTGGAACCTCAAGAAACATTTAAACTCCATCTTGCAGACCTCAGGTTTTAAATCTTTTGAGGTTCCCCAGCAAGTAAATCGTTAACTGGATCGATGGTTGAAAAATACCTTGAGATGGTTTACTCCCTTTCAGTTTCCTTAAATTAAAAACCTTCTGAAATTGAGACTATTTGAGAATATATGGCTTCATTTCACAATGTTTCAATTACTTCCTGATGTCACAAAACTCAAAAGTTATTTGTCTTTTTATTTAATTACTTTTATTGACTGCACAGAAAAATTATAGCTTGGCTAGCCCAGCACACATTTTTTATTTTATATCTATGAAATCTGTAAGATAAGAAAGCCAACTATATCTTAGCAGATACCAAAGAAAATAGAGACAAGACCTTGAGAAAGCTGTAAGATATTTAAATTTATGAATGTTAACTTCAAACACTGAAAATGGATTTATAAGGAATGTTCTGTATTTGAAAGCATCAAAAAAAATAAAGCTGAACAACAAAATAAAAATAGGATTATGTGAGACTGAGATCATGGAATTAAAATGCAATTCCATATGGTCACTTTGACTGTGGCCCAGGATTGTTGAAAAAGGACTGGCTGATTTCTAAGTATTATAGTATTATAACTCTGTGCAAGTTGACCTCTGGGATATATTAAAACATGGGCTCTGGTGTCCAGGGTGAATGCCGAGTAGTTAAGCAACTGCACTCCACGGCTACAGTCTGTGCAAGTCATTCTGCTCTGATGTTTTATAACATGAGTATTTGCAAATGATCTGTCACAAGGTCTCTCAAAGTAAACTTCTCTATCATCTCCTTCCTTTGTATTGGGAGCCTGAAGGTTATCTCTGTTTCTTAAAGAGCTTTGCAACTGGTTCTGGAGCACCTTCTAATTCTCCAGTCAAGATGGATCATGAAGGATGCCAAAGAAGTCTTAGCCTGTAAGTCAGACCCAATTCCTGTTTTTCTAAATAAAATTTTCTAGGAACACAAATGTGCCTGTTTATTGCCTATAGCCTGCAGCTCCCTGGGAGGAACCTTGTTTTCACCCTAAGCCTTAAACACTTGCTATTTCACACAAGCTAGAACAAGTTGACCAGGCTCCATTCTGTCCTGTTATGTACTCTTCAGTTCAATCATCTCAATGACTCCTTTACTCCTACCAGTGAACTTTGAAACCTGAAATGATTTCTATGCTTAGTAGAAAAGTAACACTAAATGCCTAATTGTAATGCAAACTGCCTCTCGTTTTTTATGCACACTATAGGCTTTGGACTGAATAGCTAAATTTAAGACACAGTTCTGAGTATAAAGTGTAAATCTCAAAAGACTGTGGTTAACTTTTGATGGTTGCTGCTAAAACTGAATAAAATGGCTTAAAAAAAACCTCTGTAAACTAAAAATTTTCACAGAAATAGTTGAAGTTGTCACTGATACCTGTCTCATTTATCTATGCATTCAAAAGTGTAAGGACCTTGCAGTGTTTCCTGATATTTGTTGCCCTAAATGACATACCGGGAATATTTGATATGCAATACATGTTTCCTGTTTAACTGATTGCTTATCAAATGATGAGCAAATGTTTCTGTACTCAGTAAATAAACATGTGTGTAATCAATATAAAAATGAGTTTTGTTTCCTTTGTGCCACTCTTGGCTATTTTATAAAATAGCTAGTTTTCTTTTATGGAAAGCTAACAATTAATTTACCTGCATTTCTCTAATGTTTTGCAGAACAAGTTTGGATAGAATGTGACATATTTTAACTTTCCTTGGCATTTCAGTGGAAATGAAAGATAGGACAAAATAGGTTCTCTACAACTTTTTGTTTGCATGAGATCAAAGTAAATGTGCTTCTGTGTCCCTTTGCCATCTTTCCCTGTTGGGAAGGGTCCACTCAATCTCCTGCTACTCTACAGACTTGTGACCCAGGCCATGGTGGTTCTGAGGGAATAGTTGGCAAGAGAAGGAGATTAGAATTTCTATTTATTGCTTCCTAAACAGGTCACCACCAGGGACATTTGAGATGTACACATGAGAGGGAAGTCAGTGACTCCTCCTGCCACACTGCCGATTTCTATTCTATGATACAAATTTAGCATAAAAACTATTTTTAACCCTAGTTGAAGTTAAGAGCTATTTGAAGTAACTAGCTGTGTGGAAGACTAGACAACTGACATCAGAAAATCTGATATGAGACCCCTCCAGTTACAACTCTTTTTGTGGTCCTAGGACAAACCCCAATACTACGCTAAGGTTGGTTTTCCCTTCTTTCTGGGCTTCAGCCACCAGGACTCTTACCTGCTCTCGCTTGGAGCCCCTGATGTGGTCCTGTCCTTTGCTCGGCCTCCCTGCCTTTGAGGAATTCCAGGGGTGCAGAGTGGGAAACTGAGAAGTAGCTAAGGAGAGAACTAGATGATCAATTTCAGAACAAGCTGAGTAATGACAGAAAATGCTGAGAACTCAGATTCCTCACATCCTCAGGGTTCTGAGAAACATGTTCTTTGGACTTTGGCAAGCCATCCACACCATCAGCAGGCTAATAAAATAAGAAATGTTTGTTTAGGTGTGCTTAAAGGGAAGGTTGCCTTTTCCCTACATTTACCTTGAAAAAGAGTGTGCTTGCTTAACCTCTTTGATCAGTTTTTTAACACAAATAATCCAGACCAGATAAATAAGGTAACTCAGCAAAATAACACTATGAATACTAAACATCATTTTGATTTTCATAAATATTTTTCAGTCCCTAAGTCCACTGGAATATGTCCCCATGGCCTCCCAAAAATGAGATTAGAAGAAGAAGCCTCACAACAGATTGGGTACTAAGGAAACTTGAGCCTATCTCTCTCTTCTTGGCCAGCCTGATCTGCCCCCAGATACACCTTCTCTGTTAACTCTGCTCTTGGTCACTCCAGGGAGGATTTCACACCGTTTTACTTTATACTTGCTTGTCATTGCTTACTGAGATGGGGTAGGGATTTGGCCTGGGTGCCTTGGGCATAGGCAAGACCAGTAGAGGAACTCAAATAGGAATGTGGACATGAAGGATGAGGACAATTTCAGTCACTCCAAGGACACTTCTGTCAATGGGTACTAGGACTTTCCTCAAGGAAGAAAGACAAAAGCATATTGATATCCTCTGAAAACTGAATGTGTACTAGAAATGATTCTCCATGTGACAGGAAACTGCAAAAAAGCAGGAGTGGCTGTCTTATTCACAGACAAAATAGATTTCAAACGAAAACTTTTCAAGAGAGACAAAGAAGGACACTGCATCCTTGAATAGGGAATAATTCAAGAGGAAGAGATGACATTCATAAATATTTATGAAGCAAATTTTAGTGAACCCAACTATATAAAACAAATATTAATGGACATGAAAAGTCAGATTAGTGCTAATACAATAGTAGAAGGGGACCGCAATATCCCACTGTCACAAATAGATGGACTGGAAAAAATCAATAATGAAATACTAGAACTGAACCAGACTTTTGAACAAAAGGACTTAATATTGACAGAACCTTTCACCCTACAAAGTCAGAATACATATTCTTCTTAGCTGCTCATGGGTCATTCTCTAAAATAGACTACATGCTAGGTCATAGAGCAGATGTAAGTAAACACAAAGTAATTAAATTTATTCCCTGTATACTGTCAGGCCACAATGCCTTGAAATTAGAGATAAACAGCGAAAGAAACTCCAAGAACCTCACACACACATGGAAATTGAACAGCACCTTTTTGATCAACCAATGCATAGGAAAAGAAATTAAATAGTTTTTATGATTAAATGATAATGCCGATACAACATAGAGGGATTTATGAGACACAATGAAATTATTTCTGTGAGGGAAATTCATAGCAGTGAATGGCCAT